>JABJVR010000095.1:9981808-9997214 GCA_025773905.1 Chitala chitala
CCAGGGTGTCCCCTGCCTTGTGCTCTAGGCTCCCTGCGATGGGTGGCACCCTGTCCAGGGTGTCCCCTGCCTTGTGCTCTAGGCTCCCTGCGATGGGTGGCACCCTGTCCAGGCTGTCCCCTGCCTTGTGCCCTAGGCTCCCTGCGATGGGTGGCACCCTGTCCAGGGTGTCCCTTGCCATGTGCCCAAGGCTCCCTGTGATAGGTGGCACCTTGTCCAGGGTGTCCCCTGCCTTGTGCTCTAGGCTCCCTGCGATGGGTGGCACCCTGTCCAGGGTGTCCCCTGCCTTGTGCCCTAGGCACTCTGTGAGGTTGTCACACACTGTGTCTAGTACCTTTCAACAACTTTTGTTAAACATCTGTAATAGCATAAAAAGCCAACAGATATATACAATAATTATTTCATTAATTAAAATGTAAAAATAAGACTCAGATAAAACTATCTTCAAAGAGATGGTTTTTGTGATGTAAAACACATTTTTAGTAACCTTTGTAAAAGAACAGGGTTATGTTTCACTGGAGTTACTTTTATAGTCAAAGTTAGTAACTATAGAGCTACACAATGTAAGTGCGATGCATGTGTAATCATTAACCTTGGCACAAACGGAGGATGAACTTAATTAATTAAATCATTATCCATTTCCTCTGATCCATAATTATTTTAAAGAGATGGGGACTGGGGGGGGGTGGAATCAAAAAGACCATGACTCTAAGGTTATCATGCTATCCAATTAGCCTGCCAGAGGGAGATTATGTTACCTAGATACCAATGGGAAAGTGTGATTTCTCTGTCAGACGGAGTTTTATAATGCAGAGTGCAATTACTTAAATAGGTCAGCCGAAGACACGGCGCAGTTTTCTGTCTACCTGCGAGGAGTACTTTGAAAACGTTCCTTCGCATAGCTGTGAAAACCTTCCCTTCCTCCCTCAGGTTGTTTCTTCCCCTGATGTTTTTTTTTTTTTTTTTTTTTCTCGACAGGAGCTGCTAATTAAATTTCACAGACATGTATAACCTTGTTATACGGAACCTACGGTGGAACGATACCCTGCGTGTTGAGGAGCTGCCGAGCTGTAAAGTTCACATGACTCCGAAAAAGCGGCACAAAAAAGTGATTTATGCACAGCTAAGGGGCGTAGCTCAACAACTTTCTTGTTTTCATTTTAAAACACAACAATGTAATCCCAGCATATTTGTTAAATGTCTGTAAATGTCAACAATTTATATCTTTAAGGCTTCCTGGACTTTGAGAACACATTTTCAAAACTAAAAAGTTAAAAGACCCTCAATTTGGTAGACCTTTTTTATTTTTTTGGTTAAAATCCCTACACCTAATTAAAAACATTTAATTCCAGTAAAGGTTTATGCTGCATTAGACCTTAACTGGATAATTAGTTCATGTGCTAAGAATGCGCTGTTAGCATCTTGGTGTACCTGGATTCTCACCTGTACAGCAGCAGGTTGGAGAAGCAGGTGGTGAGGTGGAGAGGTGATAAAGGCACACGTGCCCTTCAGGTTGTCTCATAAAGCCACAGAAATAGTTCTGATGCTGCATCATTAGACAAGAACGTAACATAAATTCCTGTATAAACACGCGTTGGTTAAGAAACTAACCAAGTGTCTGTGAAAATTGCCATAAAACTCTAACTTCAGCATCTTAACTTCTTCGGTTCATTCTTCCAGTATCATAGGGAAATCCATAAAATTTTGCTTGTTGTACAGAAATGAAAAAAAAAAAAAACAGCACAAACCTTTTGGTGCATGTTCATTTTTTACATAAATATGTAACATTTTACAATTTAATTTTCTACTTGCTGCATGTCCTGGTCACAGTTTGGGGAGCCTGGAGTCTAGTGTCCGTTGTAAACAGTGATAACGAATATTTTTGACACTGAAGAGTTAACTATGTACTCAGAAAGACTGTACTTCAGTTTAGCTGTTAGTAACACAGTACTACCCCCACTGACTGAAACACTACAGTATGACACATCACAGTTCCACATATGAATAAGTGGTTTTTCAGTTCCCTTTGGTGAGTTTTTGAACCAAGAATGTCTGCATGTCTATCTTTGAATGACAGGAACTACAGAAATTGTTTGTGGTACCTGAGTATTAATGTTCTGTTTTAACGCTATTGTGCTCTGGTTAATGCTCCTGCATGTCCACAGCTAGGATATAAAGTACTATTTACAGTTCATTGGAACTACACAACAAAGAATATGTAGCACAAAATATCCCTGTGATTTCAAGCATAACATTGTATATATGACATGAATATAACTGTATTTCCTTTGTTTTTATAAATTAATATGAGTGAAGTCTGACACATGACTGAACTGTTTCTTTCAAGCAGAACTCTGATTCATTCATCAGTCTTTAAGTACAGTTATGCACTGTTAGAATCATTCAAATAATCTTTATTTCTCTAACACGATGGAACTTGTATATATATATTTTTTTTGTGTGAATTTATGCACACATGAACGCAGTAACAAAATATGAACTCTACCTGCACATACCGCAACTATGTAGCTTTGAAAAAGGACTATTTAAAAACAGAGTCATTAGCAGTTATTGTTTCAGTTGTTAATTTAATACTGGTTGTACCAGGAAATAAAATAACCTGTTCTTCAGCAACAAGAGATCAAAGCAAATTTGTCTGCCATTTTTGTTTATTTACTTATTAGTTTTTCTAAAAAGGGAGTTTAAATCGCATCTGAAGGCTTTAATTTCAGACCAAACTGCAGAATAACATTATGCTAAATGACCCTGGGTAAGGTTAAATTATCCAGTGCTGTATCATTCTTTCTGTTTCTTGCAGACTATTTTGAACAATAGGATGCAGAGTTTACTGTACTTTTAAATTTGTCACTTTTCACCTTACATAACTAAACCAATAATGGCTTTCCACATATAGGCAGACACAGAGTATGGGTGCCGTGCTCCTGTTTTACAAACCGTTAATGTCCTTTTAACTCCCTGCATGCCATGCAGTGGACACTGTAGATGTCCTGTTATTTCCCTGCATGCCATGCAGTGGACACTGTAGATGTCCTGTTAACTCCCTGCATGCCATGCAGTGGACACTATAGATGTCCTTTTAACTCCCTGCATGGCATGCAGTGGACACTGTAGATTTCACTGGTGTCCTGTGTCACACCACTCCACATCATGTTCACAGTGGAATAAGTACCTTTTAGTGCAAATCGCAAGTATCAGTTAATTAGTGTTAATACCTACAATGTCTTAAAGCATACCGTTTGCAAACAAACTATAACTTTCAGGAGCAGGTTTTATTTATTTATGGGAACATAATAATCACCAGTATAAACTCAGTAAAGTTCATGCTGGAGTGTGTTTGACTTGTTGTTTTATTTTTTAGTTGTGTATATGCAGACAATGTCAAGCTGACAACCTGAAGTTGAGCTCAGGAAAATTGGACAAAGAGCCTCACTTAAACTGTAAAGTGCACAAAGGATAACAAAACAGACTTGTACAAAGGCAAACAAAGTCAGTTGCCACTAAAACACTATGATTCAGTACATCAAATAGTACAAAAAAGGGTAAAAGTATATATATATATATATATATATATACATATATAACTACCTATACTGTTTTATACCTGTTGAAATAATACATGATAAAATAATTTGTACCTTCAGTAAAGTACAGCATTTAGTGTTAGTAATTTATACAAATTATTATTATATTATAAATTGCAAAATTTTCATTATTTTAAAAGGACTGTAAGGCATGAGAGAGATGTTTTGCCAGATGAAATAAGCAAAATTATGTCAAGTCATCCTACTATAAATTGTGTCTGTCTTCTTTCTCTTGCTTCAAGTAGAATACAAAATATGTATTTAAGAAAATACACACTCCAGTTGCCCATGGGATTTTTTTTTTTTGACCTTTGCATTAAAGGAAAGAGTGCCCCCTACTGAAAGAGAGAGTCACTGCCTCAAGCTGTATGCCTTTTGTTTGTAATCTTTCTTTTAATCTCTCTGAGGTGGAGGAGCTGCAAATATGTTTGTTTATTTATTTATTTCCTGAAAAGGGAATGCTTCTGAGGATCAGCAGAAGGTACATGTTCTCCACACACGCACATGCACGTGCATACACACAGACGCACGTATGGACAGGCACACACACATATAAAATTAATGATGAGAATATATTTATATTGTATTCATGAATGGAACTTAAAGCATCCCTGAGAATTCAACAATGTTTGTAGTTTGTAACTTGTCTGTCACGGCAACGATTACTTTGCAAATGTAGCATACAGCACAACTGTCCATTGTGTCCCCGAAAACACCTTAAATTCAATTAAAAAGAAGGCTGTTAAATAAGCAGTTATGAACAGCAGCAATGAGAGAGAAGTGAGCTGCCTGGCTCATTTTGCACTATGTGGAGATGCTTTATGATGACACAGAAGCATCCGGAGAAGTCCTCCCTTCTTCCTATTCAGTGCTTGTTTTTAGGAGCAAAAGAGCTTGTATGATTTCTAAACTGGCCGTATGGGAAGAACAGCTTTTTCTTTTCTTTCCTGGGCATCCAAAGGTAAGGTTGTGTTTGGGCGCACATTTACACTGGGCAGTGGATGCTGGTTTGTTAATCTCTGTGAGGAGTGGGTGGAGGGGGGTGCTGAGTGGCACAGGGAGTCTTGCACAGTAAGAGGGCTCATGAGGTAGGCCATCGTGCCAGGATCCCACAGTACTGCCACAATTGTCGTGGGCCAACAATACACTTCATGATCAAAGAAAACAAACACATTTAACTGGTCCTGCCCTACTGAGCTCTACTCTCAGATACTGGGACCAGAGACTGGCCAATTAAATGAAGTGACCTGCAGCCCTCTTTGCTGAACATCAGCTAGGGCAGCACAACCCCTGATCTCAAAGTTTGTTCTCTTTTACCCTTTTTCCACTACTGCTGGAACTGCTTAACAGTGAATCAGTTTGTTTTCCCACCGTCTCTTAGGTCCGAACTTGAGGCGACGCCAGGGAGACCGTATGACTGACATGCTCCAGTGACAGTACAAAAAAAACATGGCAGACCGTGCCCTCTATACATTTTTGCTCCTAATGTATAAGAGCTGTGGTGTGGTGGTTAGCAGTGTTGCCTTGCACCTCCAAGCCTGTTCGATTCCTGCCTTGGGTCTGTGTGTGTGGAGTCTGCATGTTGGTGATTTTCTCTGGTTTCTTCCCACACTCCAAAGCCATGCAGGTTAGGCTGATTGGTGTGTCCAAGTTGCCCTGTGGTGGGTTGGCACCCTGCCCTGTGTGTTCTGGAATGGGCTCCAGGTTTCCCTGTGACTTTTAACAGGATACAGTGGTATAGAAGATGACTGATAGAAGACAATGAACCCTGGTTTAACTACAATAAGTACATTAATGTGTAAATTTAACTGGTAGTTGTCAGAAATATGAATATGAGTTAAACAAGTACAACGTAGTAAATCTTACTACTTTTGTGATATGTTGTTTAAATTTTGAATAACTCAGTCAAATATAATGTAATGTACCACTTCAAATACGAAATGTAAGCGCTTTAAAAAGAACTCTGAGGACGAGGTCAGACTGCATGTTATGAGGCTTTTCTGAAACCAGGATGGCTTCATAACTTGTACTTCCTCCATATCAGATTTACCATCTGGAAAATACAATAACCAACAGTAGTTTGGAATTTAATGTAAACAAGTATATTTTGACTTTGTGGTCATATTCTACAGTGCTGATATTTATTACAACAGGTATTGTGAGTATCTGTCCAGTGCCTTCTAATAAAGACTTGTACTAAAGGAATGCCTTAATTGGTTGGCATTTTTGCTTTATTTCATAAGGTCTTATTTTCAACCAATGTTACATTTTCAAAAATTACATGAAATTAATCATCATAAACAATCGCAGTTTTATATGTAGGTCCCTGATGGATGACATGGTTACCATTCTCTAGGGTGCTCAGTGCAAATGCAGCTAGTATGTTAATCTGCTTCCCAGTTAGGTTGTTGCGAGTGCTCTTGAAATGTGGCAGTATGGACCCTCACTGCACTGTCACCTAAAGAAACCTTCATAGTACACTTGATGTTGGATCGTCTGCTCCCCCTTGCTTTTTGTAGTCTTCCTGTATACACTGACTTATCACTTTATTAGGTACACTTTTCAGGTCATGTGGTGTTCCTCTTTCAACCTTCAAAAGAGCGTGAGTGTATCTGGGTGCAGACTACAACGTGCTGCATGATGTGTGTAAGAATGTTGCACCATACAAAAATTATTGCATGGCACAGCAGCAGTAAATTGGACAGCTGCGCGGTCTTGATGCACAGCGTCCTTTCTACTTCATCCCCAAGATGTTTGACAGGGTTGAGATCCAGGGAGTCTGAACTGGTAAGTGAAGCAATGATCACTCACTGTGCATATACATCGCTGAACATATACATCAGGATTGCTTATGCTGACATCCTTATCACATCGGCAAGTGAATGGAACGGGCATTCAGTCATCCCCACTATAGACACAGAGTTATGCCACTGGACTTCATTTACATTCCTGTATTTCAAGTTTTCATCAATGATATATTAAGACATTTGAAACTATTTTTCTGTATTCAAAAAAATGCACTTATATACTCTGCCTGTATGTTAGATAATCAGCTCATCAAGCTAGAGAAGTGTTGGCTTCACATTTCATTTCACCTCCGTTGATTTATGTTATGTTTTCCATTTATTTTTAGATATAAAAATGGATGCTTAACTCCCTGCCATAAAAAATACATAAGAATTGCAATGTGTCACATTTGGAGCGAACAAGAACAAAACCCAAGAGGAGGTCTAAGTGCAGAGAAACAGTTTATTACCAAAAAACATGGGGAACAATGCAGATGAACCAAAAAACAGCACATGAATGCTAATAACAAAATGGAGTCAGAACAAGGGACACCAAGGTAACACAAATGGCACAGGAACGCTAATAACAAAATGGAGTCAGAACAAGGGACACCAAGGGTAAAGTATGGATGCCGAACATTAGCAGGTGTTAGCATTAGCATTAGCATTAACAACTGGCTCAGACAAGGCGGAAAACTCAAACCTTAAGTGCTGCACAGCAGAGCCATCACCAGATGTGAACAGTAAAACAATTAGACAGGAACAAGCAAATTAACAAGGAGACAAGACCTGACAACAAAAAAATGTAAAAATCTGTTTCACTATTCCACTATATTTGCATCACCTTGAGCCCTGAATCCCTTGTAAGGTCGAGGTGAACACAGCTAACATCCTGGCTACAAAATGCACCACTAAAATTACATCATTATGGCAACAAGGTACAACTGAAAATTTGGGCCATGTACGTATTAAAGTTAGAAGAACAGGCATTAACATCTATATATACATAGATCTTTCCAATTTGAAAAATCTTTTTAACTTGGTTCAGGTTTACTGTAATGTTTGGATATATTAAAGGCAATATCTGCCTCTGTCTTTGTTTGCACTAGTCTCTTTCCTGAGTTAGACAGGGTCAAGCATAAGGACTATATTTTCAATAACATCTGTGTATATTTCTGGTTTAACATTTTCACGTCTACATAAATATTTTAGTGCAATTGCTTATTCACTTATGTTTGTCATGAACTGCAAGGCAAGGCAAGGCCCAATTGCGGTAAGGAATGGTTTGTTACAAAGCAAGGGAAGGTAAGGCAACAAGAGGAAGCAGGGCAAAACACAGCTAACTGGTATCTGCTACATACAAAGCACCCAACAACAGTCTGCAGTAGAGTCAGGCTGGGATGTGGCTGTCTTCCAGTTTAAATCCCAGTCCAGCCAGGTGTGTCCTTGAGCAAGATGCTCAAATGTTAGCTTCTCTGAGCACTGCATGTGGCTGGCTACCCACTACTCCCCTGAGGGGATGGGTTAAATGCAAAGAAGTAATCTCCCTCTAGGATTAACAAAGTACTTTAAAAAGAAATAACTGGCTATAGAAAGCTTAAATATGGAGTGAAAGGAAATAGAACACAGGTGGAAACTACTATTGACATTATCACAATGACTCAGCAAAGAATAGAGCTATAGAGAAGGGTGTGACAGTTTGAAGGTATGCCCAGACTGGCAGTAATCATGCCATGTAAATCACAACCAAATTGTTATAAATCGTGGTTCCATGGACAGAGAAAACTGCACTCCTACTTCATTCAAGTAGCTTTATAGAACTTGCAGGTTTCTCTTACCCCAAATTACCCAAATCATTTACCTCAGATATAATTCATACAATCGCAACCATAATTTGGATAAGAAGTAAAGTGAATGGATGGATGGATAATTCATGCATATTTTTTCAGTTATAAAATACCACTAAAAACACAGCATTGAGCAGTAGTTTCAAAAGCACATCCCACATTTGTACAAGGTATGGGTCCTTTGTTAGTTTCATTTCTTGCTGTCATTTCTAGTCCAACAAGCATCTGTCTGTGCATCCATCCACCCTCAAGACTGTAGTTAAGATTTCAGAACTGTATACTCTAGATAGAGTATACCCAAAACACAGTTCTTTCTTCTTAATGCTGCAGTTAGTTAAGTTGCTTTTAATGTATGTAAGGATATTATAAAATAATTATTAATAAATAAATTTGTCATTTAGCAGACGCTTTTATCCAAAGCGACTTAGAACATTTCACATACGTGTTACAATGAGCTAGTGTAGGGTGTCTTGCTCAAGGACAGACCAGGTGGCTGGGCTGGGATTTGAACTAGGAGACTTCTGCATCCCAGCTGTCTTTTCAATATTTATAAATGGTAGCAGTGACTTACTATGTAGTCCTTCTACTGCAATACAGAACACTCCCTTTATGCAAACACATACATTGTCTCAACCTTTCTTGTGTACCCTCTTTCTCCTATAAATAATGAATAATGGTTCTGTTTAGACCAGTGATTCCCAACCACTGTGCCGTGGCACATTAGTATGCCATGAGAGGTCATCAGGTGTACTGTGGGAAATTATACAATCCAATGGTCATTATATATACTTTTTATGGCATTTTTGTTTGGTGGTGTGCGGTGGGATTTTCTAATGTACAATATGTGCTGTGGCTCAAGAAAGGTTGGGAAACATCGGTCTAGATGGTCCACTGGATCAACTGTGATTTTTAGTACATAGTGAGCTGGGAAAGGTACAATCCAGAGGACAAGTACTGGGTCTTGGGAATGGACAGTCTACATCTTGTGGTCTTTTCACAAAGATAGTGCCCAGGTTCCTTCATTTTTGCCTCAGGTAATCACTTCTGTCCCAATCGCATCACTTGTGACCATAGCTAAAACATTAAAGTCACATGTTCCAGTCAATACCAGGCGCTCATTTGTATCTGATACCTCAAGAAACATTAAGACTCATAGCTGAGAACAATGAGAATTAAAAAGAAACTTTTTTAAGGCTGGAACCAACTTTCATTTGTAAAGCAAACTAAAGTTGGGTCCTTTTATTTAGTAACTGATACTCATGGTTATGGTTTAATTTCAAAATAAAACTAAATGGATGATGGGGTATTTCATAAACACTGATAGATTTAATTAGAATAATTATAATTATAAGGAGACTGTAAAATAAATTATTTTTCTTGATTATTATATCTTTTTTTAGACTTTAAACGACTTTAAGGTAATAGGAAGCAGTATAATAAAAAGTTTAAGCATCATGATCGGTGCATAAGAAATTCTATGTTATTAAGCATAATTAGTTACCATATTGTGTTGGGCCCGACTTATTTTTGGCCTCAGCGTAAACACAAACACGGCTGTCTTAGCCCCAAATACTGTCCTTAACTTATCCATGAGATCTACGCTTACACAATGTTTTGTGGTAATTTACACTTTAGACTATTCTTGTTATAGCAGCATGGTGGCGTGGTGGTTAGCACTCGCACCGCCAGGCCTGGGGTTTGATTCCTGCCTTGGGTCTGTGTGTGTGTGTGTGTGTGTGTGTGTGTGGAGTTTGCATATTCTCCCTGTGCTTGGTGGGTGTTCTCTGGTTTCCTCCCACAGTCCAAAGACATGCAGGTTAGGTTGATTGGTGTCTCCAAATTGCCTGTAGTGTGTGTGCCCTCTGGTGGGTTGGCGCCTCGCCCTGGGTGTCCCCTGCCCTGCGCCCTATGTGTTTTGGGATGGGCTCCAGGCTTCCCCGCAACCCTCACTAAGAATAAGCGGTATAGAAGATGACTGACTGACTATTCTTGTTTGCTGTTAAATGATGCAAGTATGCATTTACAAAATTCCATTGTTTCATTGTTTAGACTCCTTTGTGTACTTCTAATTCTGTGTTATATTTGCAGAATTGCTTGTGGTTTTTAGCCCTTTGGTGTTATTTCTAATTGTGTTTGTAAATAAAATGTTTTTCATAGGCAAAGCATTTACCATAAAAATATTGACCTCATATATAATGTTTTTAGGTATAGGGGCTGGTGACTCAGTGGGAAGCATTTCAGGCTGGGATGCAGAAGTCTCCCAGCTCGAAGGGCAGCCACCAGGTGTGTCCTTCAGCCAGACACCCAGATGCTAGCTCCCCGGGCACCACGTGTGGCTGCCCACCGCTTTCTCCCCAGGGGGTTGGGTTAAATAAACAGAACCAATATTGCTATAACATGTATGTGAAATGTCATAAGTCTCTTTGAATCAAACTGTCTGCTAACTGAATAAATACATATTTGGATTGTTCTTATGCTGCCCCTTTGCCTAGTGTCATGGTGTGTCTGTGTGTAACCACGCCCTCTCATCGTCACGTCTTCTTGTTACTTTGCTTGTTTGTAATTGTTGTATTGTTCATACCTGGTTTTGTTGTGCATTACTTTAGGCCTGAGTTTTCCTCTTGTCTGGGAAAGTTGTTAATGTTTCACTTGGTAATGTTTTGTTTACTCGTGTATAATTCAGTCTCATGCTCCCCTGTTTTGGTACTGTGTTCATGTTCCCATTTTAGTTCCTGGTCTTTTAGCTCTTTGTTGGTTCATCTGCCCTGTTCCCTTTGTTTGCCTTTTGGACTTTGTTTTCTGTTAATAACCCCACTCTGCACACAAATACCTCTCCTTGCCTCTTGTTCCTGCTCATGTGACCTGGCCATTTTGCCAGCCGTGTTGGATCTCGGATTTGGACTAATAAAACTCAGACTCTACATTGGAATTGCACCAGTATCATTTTGAAATGTTTAGACTTTACTATGGATTCAGTAGTTATTCGTCAATCTGACCTGACAAGCAAATTGCCTCCTGGAACTAGCTCAATGTGTGAAGAATCTGCACGTGTCTCAAGCACATTTTGTTTCTCTTCCTAAAAAAAACTCTCTAAGAAAACCTACATGATTCTCAGAGCAAAGTTAATCTTGCAGTATCAAAAAGGTATAACAGTATAACAGAAATGTCATACTGTTAAAACCATCCTTTGCTGGAAAAATTAGGTAATGTTATGTGTCAAAGTGACCCATGTAATTTTAAAAAGTCAGAACAGGCAAGGAAACTTTATTGAGAAATTATGAGAATGTAAAATATACATTATATTTAATTGAAAAATAATATGCAGTTTATGTTCTTTGCCATCTGGGAAGGTTTTGTGCTGATATAAACCAGAACCTCTTCCTAATCTTTCTCTTGATGGGTTTTGCACGGGAATAGGGAACCACACTTTGGGTTAACAATAGTCCTGCTCTTCAATCTTCCAATAGTTTCTTGGCAGTTTTTACAGAACTATTTGATCAACCTAATACTGCTAATATATGATGTGGGGACTCAGTTTATAGACTTCAGATTGTGGTTTATACCCACACAGCCATAACCCATTCCAAAATGGTTACCAGACAAGAGGATTTGTCTGCTGAACGACAGACCTGAGTCCATCACTTGGCAGCCTAATCGCACTCTTACTCTGCTGCATCATCAGACAACAAAAACTCTTGAACAGTTTAATCAGCTACCTTGGAAGTCATAAGAGAATGTCATCATGTCCTAAAACCTGGAAAGGACCTTACAGTCCTGGGCAGGACCTCTGTATCATGACCAGGCTTGATTGCCACCATTTTATAAAATGTGAACTCCTGGCCAAGCATAATTGGTACCCCAACCCTACTTTTCATTTGAGAACACGTGCTATCTTGAGAATTACTCAAAATGACTAAATCTGCATGTTATTATCATGTAAGATTCTCAGTGTTTTTCACTGAGTGCACTTGGGTACTCTGGTGCGGCTGGAAATTTCCAAGATCAAGAAATATCTGAGAAGAGTTATATTCCCCTGGTTGTAGCTGACTCAGCTCTGAAGGTTACTTCTCTAGAAATGCAGGTATCTATATGAGTAGAATGGCAAACAACTCCCAATGGATAACTCTGTTATTTTCTGGGCCACCAGGGACCTACATGTGTCCTATATGGAACTGGAAGTGTTTTGAAAACGGTCTCCAGATTTTCTTTAAAGCCACCTTAACTGAGCATCACCTTCCTGAATCCATGCAAGAAATACCTTGGGAATACTAAAAATTTGCAGATGTTTTTAGCATGACTTAAAGCTTTTTCTCTATCCTCTCTTTGGCCTTCTAATGATGCCATTGACTTGGTACCAGAACTTGCTACCATGAACTCTCCAACATAAAGCTAGAATGTGTCCCTTCTCTGGACCAGAGACAGAAGCAGTGGATAACTGTATTGACGAGCATCTGATCCTTAGGCTAATATGATTATCATCCAGTTGCACCCAGATTTCATTATTGAAAAGAAAGATAATACCTTATGGCCATGTTTGATTATTGGGTTATGAATAAAATGTGTTAATTTTGTATCCATTCCCACTAATCCCATTTGCTTTAGAGTAGATTTGTAAAGTGAAGAAATTCATAAAAGTTTAACTGCAAATTGTTTACAAACCTATCTGAATCCAAGATGAGGAGGAATGGAAGTGTGTATTACCACAAGGGGCATTAGGACTACCTTGTCATGTTGCATGGATTGCTCAATGCCTCTTTAAAAGTTCCAATCATAAATCAATTAGATATTTTGAAACATTATAGATTATATCCTGCTGGTCTACATCAATGATCTTCTAATTTTTTTGTCCCTCACAGGTAAAAAATGTAAAGCATGTCCTAATGTACCTTCAAGGCTTGTGAGGAAATTGTAAAGCCAGAAAAGTTTCCTTAAAACTACTTCTTCATTTTGAGATTATATTTTGAGGCCTTAGGACATGCAAAAGGAGGACCATAGCATGGAAGCAGTATGAGTCTTGAACCTCAGATGATAAAGGAATTATTAAGATTTTTAGGTTTTGCTAACTCCTATTTGTGAGTCACTTACAATTTCATGTGTAACAGCCCCACACATGTCTTTGACAAAAGGAACAAGTGAAAACAATTTGACTGGATAATGCAGCTCAGGTTAACTTTGTCACCCTAAAGTAGCTATTCATGAGCATCTTCGTTTTGAGGACAGATCCTGTTCTAACCTTCATGCTTGAAGTTTATGTCTCAGAAGGTGAATGGAGGGGGGGGGGTATTTTCAAAGATATGGTAAGATTACCAAAATGTACCCACTCCTTTCTAGAAAATTAATCCAGTAGAAAGGGATTTTTATATAGGTAACAGAGAATGTCTACGT
This sequence comes from Chitala chitala, assembly GCA_025773905.1. Lineage (NCBI taxonomy): Eukaryota > Metazoa > Chordata > Actinopteri > Osteoglossiformes > Notopteridae > Chitala > Chitala chitala. The sequence goes on from JABJVR010000095.1 coordinate 9,995,429, forward strand.
ACAAAATTTCCTAGATGTTTTAGTAGAAATGTTGAAATTTGGATTTGGGCTAATAGAACCTGAGGTTTTCATCTGAACCCAGCCAGTCTCTGTGGGATCATTGCAATTAAATTCTCAGTTTAATGAATCCCAATTTAATATCTTTTATACTTAACAGACAAGATTTTGCGGTTCATACACTCGCAAATTTCATATTATTTTCTGATTGATATATTGGTACACTGCAGCAGTATTATAACCAGGAAACTGAGTACCAGAGGTCGATTAGGGTCATAGACAGAGTGGTAATCAGGACATTTTGTCAAATGTTAGAGCTGCCAGCCAACCTTGTGTGTAGAGAGCAATCAGATTTACTAACCAATTCGGGGCTGGATTGGTAATCTGGCATACCGGGCATTTTCCTGGTGGCCTGACGCACTATGGGGCAGATACAATTTATTATTATTATTATTACATGGACCGATTGTATTAGTGGGCTGCCTGGACTTAAAATGCCTAAATTTTTTGTCCCAGTCCAGCCCTGATTAGGGTTATAATCTTAAATCAAAGGTCAATGACTCTGTTGTATCGTACAATCTGTTGCCACATGTTTTGGATACTAGGGTCACTACAGGGCAATAACTGTAAAGCACCTGGTTATGAGCTGGGTCTGATGGTGGGAGAGCTTCCCAGTCCAGCCTATTAAGAACAAACGTGTTGAGAGTAAACAGGCAACATTTAGAGAAGGTGCCTGTCCATGTACAATCAAAGAGTACAAGAGCTTTGAAGAGATTCTGAACATGTTTAATATGTGCTGCCCTAGGAATGAGGCAGAGCCTAAAGACAAAAGGATTAGACAAAACTCTCCCTAAGTTAGTAAGAACATTTTTTAAGCTGTTATGACTTGAAAATCGTGTTGTGCCAGTAATGGGGAAAGTGCTCAGGTAAAGGTAGACATGGGTAGATGGTGTGCACTATATATCAGAGCTCACACTATGGTACCAGATGCCTATGCAACCATAATGGAAAAGATCCTATAACTGATTTTTGAACCTTCATTTCAAGAGGCTTATTATGGTCATGTAGCAGTGGATCAGCTTTTTATTTTCAATAGGGTTTGGTAGAGACCAAGGCAGGTATGGGCTGTTCATTTAAATGTAAATGTAAATGTATTTAGCTCCTGTATTAGAAAAGTGAGAGCTGTGTCCCTATTCTCGACAGGTGGAAGGTGGACCCCACTAATGCTTGGCTTTGTCATCTGTGTCCTTCTGAGTTTTCATATTGAAACAGCAGACAAATTCAGGTCACCTGGTTTGGTGAGCTTGGAGTAGTACTTTCTCCAAATGATGTTGTCCTAGCCAGCAAAGTGTGAAATGGTTGGAATGAAGGTAAAAATTTACAAATCTGAGACCATAGTTTTCAACTGGAAACCATGGACATTGCCCATTCTGGCTAAAGAGAGAGTTATCATTCTTTGTACCTGAATATGCCAGAATGCATGTTTTAATATAGGATCAGATTTAAGACTTGGTTTCAGGTTTGAGAACATTTTACAAAGGTGGCATCACCAGTCATTCATTCATTCATTCATTCATTCAGGCAGCCATAATCACCCTATCAGCTGGTAGAGTACAACATATGCAAAGACATGTTATGTACCCAACAATATTTAATCCACTATGTCTAAAATTGCAGCATGTTTGTAACAATACAAATAGTAAAATATACTTTCAAAGTATTTCATTGATTTGGACGTTTACGCAGGCGGCACAGTGGTGTGGTGGTTAGCACTGTTGCCATGCACCTC
>JABJVR010000095.1:10001524-10011887 GCA_025773905.1 Chitala chitala
TGGAAACTGCTGTTAAAGGTGTTCAGCGCCTTAATTACATCTCTAGTGCAGCTTTGCAAGTTTCAGTGTTCTAGTCACCTATATTTCTTTCCAGAATAATGGTTCCATTGGCACATATAAGCCCTTGGCGTTGGAATTAGACAAGGGCTTCTTGTAGCACATATTCTCCAGTTTTAGACAAGCGGGTCTGTGGAAAATTTCATGCTGCTTGTTTACTGGGATGTAGCAACAATAACCCAGTTCCTGTCAAACCAGTACCAACTAGATTTGCTTCTCCTGGAAATAATAGCTCAGAGCTTAGACTTCAAATCAGTATATAGAACCACTGGGACTGTATCTGACTCTACAGGAAATTTAGCGACACAGATTGTTTCAAATTCGACCAATTTGACACTTGTTTTTGAACAGGGCAAAATGCCCCAAGGTGGAAATTGTCACACTGAAGGTTTTCAGAGCTGATTTGGTTCTGCAGTAGTACAGAGATCCCAAGGAAGGTCTGGATCCACTTGAGTTAGCTATGATGTGGACCAGGATCAGAGTTTTCAAAGTTCTAAGAGAAGCTCTGGTTCTGCTGTAGGAATAGGAAAGATAGTAGGTAAGGTGTTATGGGAGTGCTGTAAGATCTTTAATTCAGGATTTGGGTCCCAAACTGGATTTTTCATGGGTCAAGTCAATTCTGGTGTTGGCCAGGCTGTGACACCCCAAGCTTTTTAAATCAGGTGTATTTCATAAATAAGAGTAGGAGCCTCAAGACAATCCAGTTATGCCCATTTTGTCAGTACTGCCAGGACTGTCCAGTGCACTGTAGACCAAGGTGCGAGAACTCAGGGTTCCAAAAGTTACTGTGATTCTATAGCAGATACAGATGTTGGCTCCCAGGGTGGCACTGGTTGTATCAAGAATTTAGCTTACAGAAAGTCTGATTCAACTTTTCAACACAGTTCAGAGAGCAGCTCTACAACTATTCAAGACTTGACTCATTGGTTATACTTTTTTGGCCCATGACAACCCCAGTTTTCTACTAATGAAGTAGTTCACAATTGGTCTCTGATCCTTCTCATGCCCTTGATGATATTCTGACATCTGGGTGGCCTCATAGGAGCTCCAGTTGGCCTAGGTTCAGACAAGACTTGCTGAGGTTCCAAGAGTAGAATATGCTCTTCAGTAGGTATTGGAACTCATAAATCCAGTTCTGGTAAGGTCAGCTATAAACTACGTCATACAGTAAGCTCTCAGGTTCCTAGAACAGTAATTGTTCTGTGACCAAAGTAGGATCCCAGAAGATCTGTACAAATTTGCTATGGTGATGCCCACACTGATAGGTCATATGGTTTATGCTCAGAAATTTTTTGAATTTTCTGAAGGTATTAACTTTAGGCCTAATTATAACTCTGCACAGACTGCGAAGTCCAATCTTTTCTCTGGCTCTACAAGCAACTATGTTTATGGGGTGGGCTCCCAAGGCAGCACTGGTTCTGCTCAGATGGCAACTTCCCAGCTTGCCTCTGGCTCTACTCAGCTCAGTTATGGCCTTGTTCAAAAAATGGCTTTGCAAAGATATGACAAGACTTGGCACCTCTAATCAGCTCAGATTTGTCTGGTTGTGAAGCCTCACAAGATATTGCATCCCAGCTTGGCTCTGATACAGCTCAAAGTTCCAGCATCCCTGTAATAGTCACAGAAATCCCTGTCACATCTTAAACCAGCACTGAAGTATACTGTGCATCTAGTGAACTCATTTGAATTTAAATACTTTGACGATGCCTTTTTGTGAAAACAAGGCAATAGATCATCATGCAGCTATTTACATCTGTGCTTTTGCACTTTTTATGGGGGGGGAGTAGAGTGTTAAAAATTCCATTATAAAATTCTGATGCATGTGTGCACACTTTAAAATATCACAACATCTTGCATACATCTCAGCCGGGCAGGCTATAATTAGGGCTCTTTTCCACTGCACCAGCTACTGAACTTTTCATACAAAAAAATGATGCTTCCCTTGATGGTTCGTGTCGTACCAGTACTGAAAGTACCAGAGCAGCCATGGTACTTCTTTGTTTTTTTTGGGAAGGTGTTTATTGTCAGTTTGTTTTTCAAATGACCTGCCTTTCAAACTGAAAATACAGCTGCTAACTTTATAAAGTATAGTTACAAACTCAGAATAAACAAAGTAAAAAATTAAAATAAATATATTTATATTGTTTTATATATGTATGTATTAAGTGGACTTTTGAGGGCTTTATATGTATATGTTTTTGTATTTACATGGATCCAAAATTATTATTTTTAAATTATTTTTTGTTACATTTTTATTGGTTGTATGGAAAAACTCAGACTTTAATTGCAATCAAAGAATTTGCAAAAACAGCAGACTGTTATTATTATTATTATTACATATTACTGATATACATATTATTATACTGATATGATTATATTTTATCAATGTGCAAATTTAGCAAATCGTTATGGTATGCAGATTAGCACAGGCCACTGACTTTAAGGGTTAACACCAGTGGAGCACAAGCACATCCTGTTCACTTTGGTTTTGTTTTGACCAAGCAGAACTGCGGTACCTGGTGCAGTGGGGAAATGCCATGAGTCGTGCACGATTGTGTAACGTGACTAGTTTAGTAAGGCTTTTTTATATGTTTTTGGGACCAATTAGCAGATAACACTTTCAATGTTGAATGCCTTGCTTTGTTAAGTTAATACCATCTGATACTGCTAGAAATTACCAAAACAATTGTTTAAATTTTAAAAGTGTTGTAAATGTTGTTGAAATTAGAAGATGGTTACTGTACAGAAATTTTGCCCCATAATTAAACATTGACTGTTTTATAGGTGGTGTTAAATGTAGGTTGTTGTCTTGGAAATTAGTGCTGTGTTTTTCTTGTCTGAAAACAAGCGGATAACATTTGCAAAATTGTGACTGTGTGTTTTTGTGTGTGTGTGTTTGTGTGTGTGTGTGTGTGTGTATGTGTGTATGTGTGTGTGTGTGTTTGTTCAGTAAGAGGGGACTGGGATATTTTTACGTAATATCTGAAGTTTCTGCTTTTTTGACTGACATCAGGAAGTGGATGGAGTTGCTTTGATTTTTTTTTTTTTTTGCAGTTTATAACTTTAAAAACTGTGGGTACAAGGTTAAATGGACTTTTCAGGGTTATCTGATGATTTATCGTTAGCCTAAGTAACGGTTGTTATTGAATACTGTGCTCTTGTATTCCATGCACACCAGTTATATGCACATCGCATGTCCCGTCCCCCTTTAACTCAGACTAACTGCTGCCATATTACGGGTGATTGGTGTATGTATGCTGTCTGACCATGCATCACATTAAGAGTATGTTGTTCAGAAGACAACTTCTGGATTTAGCGTACAAATATTAAAACACCATCTATATATGTACTGTAATGACATTCATTAAACATTTTATTATGTGTTATGTGAGTTAGTATATGCCATCATTTTGGGCTAAAAGTCATAATCAGTTTCCATTAGCTAGACCCAGCTATGTTTGCCATATAAGCATGTTAAGCTTATATTGTTGAGTGTAAATATAAACAGAATGCACAGTACATCAAATGCATAAGAATGTTGTGTTATACACCAAAAAATGCATTTTGAAAATTTGTAGTCTGCTTTTAGTCTGAGGGATTTTAACCAATCATTAGGTATTATAGTTGGAACTGGGGGAATTGATTGATTATCATTGATAATCTTCCCCTGAAATGTTCTTTCAGATGTGACCATGCAGGTGAAAAGAAAACAGTGGTTTGTGTTTATCATTCTCTTTTTGGTGTCTATGGCATTTTGGTGCTGTGTATCATAGCCATTTAAATGAATGAATTTAGAGTTGAGAGAAACTGGTTATAGAGCGTGCTCAGCACTTAACATGGCAGAAACTAAATGGTGAAAATGTTGACAAAGGGCCTTAAATTGTTGGCCTCATTCCTTCAGCCAGGCACTCGTGTCCTGATATTTGAGCTTGTGAACATTTTTTCACACATTCATTAGGCTGCATAACTTTATTTGTGGCATTGTGTGAAACAGAGAGCCTTTCATCATTTTAAACACCTTCTTAATCTCATTAGCATGAGGAAATGCATAATTTGCTAGCTTCTTTGGTATTCCTTTGAAATTCATCTGCAATTTGCTTATGATACTAATGAGACAGAGTAAGGAAATACTTCGTTTTCTTAGATAGTCTTTAGTTATTTGTCATTTCTTTTCTTGATCTTTAAGAGAGCGGAGAACATTCATTTTAACCTCAGACCAATGCTATACTGGATTTTATCTTGGTGACGGTCTTCTTAAATGCACAGCCATGTGATGTAGCAATACGTTTTTACGTTTTACAACAAACTGAAACAGACAATGTATTCAATGTGAGAACGCACACAGCCTGTACTTTTCTGTAGACATGGATGCATTCAGACTTTTTATAGACTTTAACATTGTATCCATTGTATTTCTCTGACTTTATAATTACCAGTGTGATTAATCCAGAGCGGTATGGTCTCAACACTTGCACTGGGAATCTGTGTTGCACTTGTTGGGTGTATCAGTTTGAAAAGGTCACAGTCACTGTAAAACCAAAACTGTTCTTGCAGCTAATTACCTAGTTGTACAGTGCATTCCAATGTGGGTTACAAAGAGCAGGCTTTCCTGGAATTACATGCTAATTGTGAGACTCTACATTGTAAATTTGTGATGTTCACTTCTGGGTACCCAAGCTTCTTTGTCTGACTGAAGAACATCCAAAAATATCAGCATCAAAGAACAGGAACTCCGGAGGTCTTTGCCATTAATAGTACATGAACGTTTTCATTGTTTATTTAAATATCATAGTAGAATCCATTAGTGGCTCTCAAAGTAACAAAATGATAGAAAATAAACAAAAATTTAGTTATGATCTAAAACACAACACACTCAACATTAACATAAGCCTTTTTTTCTAGATGCTGGTTCCATAGCAACAGCACGTAACGACACATCATCAGTACCATCTCTGTTACTGTTCAGATATCTGGCCACAACAACTTATATCTTTAAACTGCATCTGTTTCTCTGGCACAGAACGACTTAAAAATTCCTGCATGAACTGGTAAAAACTGCTCCAACAATGGACATATCTGAGAAACTGTGTCGGATCTTGACGACAAATTAACAACGCGATTTCACCAGATGTGATAATAATGTTATTGTGATCAGCTGTGTAGAGTCAAATTGTCAGGTGTAGAGATATATAGTTTTTATATGTATATAAATTTTTATGTCTGGAAGGCTTGGCTGCCTCAGTTGACCGATCTGTGGCCGCCTCAGAGGGACGCATCACGACGGTGGCTGATGGCTGCTTCTGGCGAGGCGACGTGCCTGTCTTCCACCTGCTGCTCGCTCTCCTGCACAGCGCTCTGTGACTTACGGCATGAAAAACTCGGTTGATTGGCAGGGTGGAAAGAAAGGGGAGTGTCCAGCAATGTCCCTCACCGCTGCCAGGCATGCTGGGAGTGGGGGCGGCAGAACACAGCGTGGACTGGGATTTTCATTTTGGAGGAAATGCAAGCAGGGGGTACATTTTATTTTAAAAAGTCAGTTACTACTTGTCTCTCAGAATTGACATATGTCACATGACATTTGTCAAAGGTTTTTGGGGTCTTTTTCACCACTGTCAGAGCTGCTTTTGTAAGTGTTGCCACTGCAGCTTACTAGTTGTCTCAAAGAGAGTTTTGCTACTGAATTAAAGCACTTACAACTATGATAATAAACAAGTGTCCCACAGTCCTGGCTTTGTAGATTACATATCATTTATCTTCATGCATTTTGTGTGTTGGAACCTTGAGTAACTAGTATTTAGGCAATACAGTTATTCATATTTGCATGTGGTTTATGGTGTCTGTAGGTCACCATTATCAAGTTAGCAAATAAGATCTACATCCGTGAAGGGCTGTAAGCTCATCAGGAAAACGGTTCTTCTCACTGTTATCCTGTAGCCTAAACCAACGACTGGCCTCACTGCCTTTTTCCTATGTTGCAAGCTAATCTGTTAATAATTCTCACCAGCTGTCAAAGCAGGTGTCTGAGTGGTTGTTCTGTAAAACATAATTATTAAAACACAAAAGCTTGACTGGGGTTGAAAGTTGAATTTTGAATATCGCTTTCTCATGTGTGCTACTGCTTAAAATAAGTGCAAAAATTGAGATGTTGAAGCTATTATTGGTATTTTTGGTTTTTGGTGTCAACGTCAAAATTAGAAAGTCTGTACATCTGTACTGACCCCTCTTTACCATGCTTCTCCCCACATGTCCATTATGTTTCTATGACCTGACGTGAGTGGCCTGGTAGACCAATGGGTAGACCAGCAAGCTGGGATGCAGAAGTTTAGCAGTTCAAATCTTAGCCCCAATGTCAGATGTACGCTAGAGCGAGATGCTCTGTGGGCACTGTACGTGGGGCTGGCAGCCCATTGCTTCCCTCCAGGGGATGGGTTAAATACAGAGAAAAATTTAATTGTGATGTGTATGTGTAACATGAATATGTATGGAGTAACAATATAGATTTGTCTTCTCAGTGGGGTGCTTCTTTAGAGTCACTTATCCCAGCAGAATCATGGATGAAGTGTCTACCTAAGAGGTCCTGACAGCCTCCAGAGTTCAGACCTGGCACACAGATGATCTTCATATTGATGTTCACGGTAAGATAAGTCTATGGTTCTGTTCTGTAGAATGCCAATCTGCTGATGGGGGTTGGGCATACCATTAACCTTGGACCCCAGACCTTTATTTTCACCACCCAGTATTTGGCTTCTCTCCTCCATTGTTAACTGGCTTTAATATCACCCTTGTATTGCTTTGTAAACGCACTTCTGTAAAGTGCTTTCGGGCATCTCCAATTTGAAAGGAGCTATATAAAAATAGAGTTGAATTGAATACAATGTGTTCTATCAACAGCTGAGGTATTATAAGCAATAGCATGAAAATGTGATGAGAAATATTCATCACATCAAAGCATGTACATGGAGTTACACAATTATTGATTTTATCTAGGACCAGATTTCACCTTTAGAGGCTACAGTTAGCAAAAAAAAAAGCAATAATAAAATGCAGTGGTGTCAACTGTATGAAAAATAAAATAGGAAATATGCAATAAGTACAAAATGCCTCAGAAATTGATGTTACATAAACTACTAATGTGTGACATGCAGCACAACATGTGGCTAAGGCCCTTGTCGTTGCTGACACTCTCCTGTTGGCCAGTCGGACCTTGGGTTCATCTGCACATCACCCCTGCAAAAGCAAAGCTCAGGATCATGGGAATAACCAATCCTGAGGCTCCCTCAGCTACCTCCCACAGGCGTGTGACAGCTGTAATACTTTAGCCCCACTCCTCCCCTCCCGAACCTTTCCTCCCCCCTTCCACAATCCGACGCAGCACGAAATTTATGGCGCTTCCGCTGCGGCGTCCTAGATTGGCTTTGCACATTCATCACTGGCCGTGTCTCCTGGGAGTGGCAACCGCCGCCCATCACACCGAGGTACCGTGGTTACGTCGAGGCGATACAAACCGCACCCTTCTGCTGCCACCATCTGGACAATGTTTTGTCTTTTTTTTTTTTTTCAACCAAACCCCCACCCAAATTGGCGTTAAACTTGAGAGGTCAATGCAACCAACTATATGCCAACTGCATTTAGCAAAGGAATGTTCTGAATTTCTGTGGCGATAACCCACAGAGCAACTGTTTATGTCAACAGACAACACGTTAGTACGTGCCAGGTTCCATGTCATATTCATATCACTCATAACATATCACTAAATACGCTCATATATCGTGTAGAACTTGACATTAACATATATCTTCCAGTCAATGCCAGTCACAGTTTGTGAAAACACTTCTCCTAATCGCATTTATGGTGCACATTGTCATCCTTGTAATACATACCAGAGACATGAAAAACAATGCTTATCTTTGCTAAATTTGACACCACAATTGACTTATGGTATTTTGACATTATCCCAGAGCTCTGGCACAGCTGAACTGACTTGCTGGTTAATGAGCTTCGACGCACAAGACAAAACAGGGACATTGCTGGCCTTTCTGCTGAATTTATTTGGGACAGCAGCATGGTCGGATGGTATCAGTAAACACTTTGCCATGCAACATTTCCTGATCAAAGATGAACAATAGAAATCCTCGCCTTGAGAGAACCTTTAAAGCTGCAGTCTTTTGGCCAGATGTAAACATGGGCATCAGCAGAACAGATTCCCTGGTGGGACACAGACGGAATATGATTAATGAGCTGCTTGCTCCTACTTCTTAAAACTTCCTTTGGAGGTAAAAAAAAAAAAAACACCTTGGTTTCAAAGCACCTCGAATAGACATCCAGCAAGGCGGGGGCAATCAAATTAGTGCATTTGGGGAAGGGGGGGGGTTGATGAGTCTTGAAGAGACAGTCGTTAAGCCACTGTGGATGAGGAGGCCTGGCAGTCTTGGCCCCTGAAAGGTACCAACGAGTTTTCGAACGTGGTCAGCCCTGCGGGAGCCTTAGCTCACATGGTGCAGGAGCAGATCTGGGGCCGCCCTTCCCGGGGGGTAATTAGGAAACTCGTGTGTGCACTCTCATGTAAGGGGGATACCTAGGGGGCGGGTGACGGGGGTGGGGGCACCCGCCTGCCGTGGCTCACTGAAGCGGCGAGTAATTGAAAGACATCATTTGGCTGCACGGCGGGTGATGAAATTATCAAGCGAGCGCGGGAAATCACCATGCGGGCGAAGCCTCAGCGGGCGGATCAAGACGCGGAGGGGGTCGAGATGAACGCACGGCGTGAGACGTGTTTCCAAGATCGGGACTAAGAGGAAATGCAACATTCAGTGCAGTACAAACTTTTGAGTCATCCTTTTTTTCTCTTTTTTTCCTGTATAATATTTTATACAATTCAGTGCAAGTACCTTGGTTATTTGATTCCTCTGACCTATTTGCCACAGTTTTAGGCTTTTAATACCTTTATTTGTCAAATAAAAATGAATTTATCATACACATACATAATATATACACATATATTACACACACACTCACAGACACACATTTCTTTACTTTCTCCTGACCATTCAAGTCCAGTATATATTTCCTTTACTGCAAAATGTGTCCTGTTCCTACAGTTGAGTTTAATAACGTATTTTATTCCAGCCTTCTTCTACTTAGATAGTCTAGCCTCTCTTATTTAGTCTACCATCTAGCCTTTGGAATAAGCTCTGATTACAATTTTTTTTATGAATCTTTGTATGCCTGAGAAATTATAATCATCTCTTTCTCCTGCACGATTGTTGAATAAAGCAACCATAAGGAGTTTACACCTCCGCAATCACATATCTCGCACCTTGCAGTGTGCGGCCCACGTACTGCCATCTGAATCAACAGAGAGAGCCTGGCACGCCGCCTGCTGACTAAGAGGTGGGCGGATTAAGCCTGGGTGGATTGATTTGTCCAAGTCGGGGAATATATTGATAGGTAGCCCACGACCACGAGTAAGGTGGGGATTTCAGAAGAGGTGAATCTTGCCCTCAGTACCTTATCGACAGTCTCGAGGCATGTTGTGTGCCCTGCGGAACATACCTGTTTGCACCAAAAACATGTGAGGAGTCTGTTTTTTACTGTCTTTGTTCAGTCAAAAATGTTTCAGTGTCAGGAAAATTAAAAGTGTAAGACTGCATATTTTGCGATGAACCTTGAACAGTTCTGAGTTCAGTCAACATTTAAGATAGCAACACGTAGAGAATAGAATGTTACAACCGATCTATCTTCAATATCATTTGAATTTATAGCTGATACAAGCTGATACCAGGTAAACTTACCACACCCAGAAGCTACTATGTGTGCTCATAAACTGAACATTTGCCTTTTTTTTGGTAAAATAAGCATCGAGGATCTATATATATTTATTTTTATTTATACATTTCCTCTCATTTTGTGTAAGAGAACAATAGTTCAGGCTTCATCTCTTTATCATGGCATGGAATCCATTTGTAAAAGTTGATCCTTGTTAGTCATGTGTTTCTAACAGGATAATACTGGATATTACATTTTATTTAGGCTCTCACAAATACAGTTTACAGTGTACTATGGTATGTAATACAGATGGTCACCGAGTTACAATGGTTCGACTTATGATTTTTCAATCAACGCTAAGACAAAATAGTAAAAATATTTTAAGTTCTGCGCAGCAGGCAAACGTAGCAGCGTATGTGGTACAATACATTGGGACGCTACCAGGATGTATGCATCTCAGTAAAGCATCTCTCATCCTTGTGAGTAAGGCGTCTCTCATCCTTGTGAGTAAGGCATCTCTCATCCTTGTGAGTAAGGCATC
>JABJVR010000095.1:10011987-10041508 GCA_025773905.1 Chitala chitala
GTGAGTAAGGCGTCTCTCATCCTTGTGAGTAAGGCATCTCTCATCCTTGTGAGTAAGGCATCTCTCATCCTTGTGAGATGCCTTACTCTCGCCAGCGATTATGTTAGAGCATGTATTTTTTCTGTTTTTTTTTGTTTTGGCCATGTTTCAACTGACGATATTTTCAAATTACAATGGGGTCATCGGAACGCATCTGCATCGTAAGTCGGGCACTACCTGTACATCTTTTGTTAATAAGCTATGGATATATTTTTTAAATCTGGTACAACAAGTGATTTGCTATTTATAGCATCTGTATGCCATATCATTAGCAAATCTAACTATTCCAGTTATAACTATTCCATTCCACTTTTATCATATGTTTAAAAATTGGTATAGTAGTTAGACTCCAGTAGCATAACAGTCCTACAAAGAGGCTTATGTGTCTCAGATGAACTTTTAAAATTGCCAGACTCTGACATGGGAACATGCCATACCTGTGAACATACACTGAAAAGTGCTACCTCTGAGGCTGACCCACGTAGCCAACTGCTTAAAAAGGCAAACATGTGAACACGTAGGAGACAGGCTACAGTGCTGAAAGAACAAATACAAAAATAAACTCTGGGATATTTCAAATCAATTCCCCTGAGAGTAATATCTCAGTTTTTTTCAGCTTTGCAAGGCCCAGTCAGGCAAGACTGTCCAATCACAGAAAGAGGGGAGGAGCCAAAAAACCTGACATAAAAAAGGGAATCTGAAAGCTGAAGGCCTGAAGTCAGATGCACAATCAAGCCACACTTAGACAGAAGACAGAGCCAGAATAATATAATGGACCATGTTCTTCACTGACACTCTGTAAACAGCCCAACGGTAAAGGCAGGTGGACCAATATTGACAATAATTTAATCAGATCTGCTGATCACGTAAAGTTACAATTTCAACACCTCTGTTTTAATATATAAAATATATAAAAATCTGTGTTTTACTCTTACATTATGAGAAAGTAAAATGCATGATTTGATTGCATTTATTTTTGTATAGTGCCTTCACAACGGGATTGCACCAAGGCACTGTATTGGAGTGGGTGTGCAAAACAATATATGTATAGGCAAAATTAATGGCAGAAGACAATAAAGGAAAGGAAGCAAAAACGCCATAGTGTCAAGGAAAAAACCTTTGGGGGTCAATGTTTGACTGAGTGCTCAACACCCTCTGGGCATGCAAACATTCTCCAGTACAGAATCACATTAACAGCCATCTAACTCCGAACTAGATTTAGTCTGTCTGTTTGCCAGGTCTAAGTGTAGCTCTCTATAGACCGACAGGACCTCTATGCCGTAAAGCCCTATATTGTAGCATAAGCAGGACTTGAATACAATATTTGTACATGTGCTTTAAATACATTCTTTTAATTTAATTTTTCAATAAGTGTTTGCAGTAAGTCTTGTTCAAATACTTTCTCACTACTGAAACATTTTGTCACTTAACAGCATATTGTAAATGAGAGCAGTAAACACCATATTTAGATACAAAAACCATGTATGTTTTAATATTACAGAGTATAAAAGTATGTTTTGACAGTGAAATCAGCTTTTCCTTTCACTCGGGGGCTGTCAACAGTAACCTGTCAAAACAAAATATTTACATACATTTTTTAATTTAAAACTAGGCCTTCTGAAAGACCATTGCTATGTTTTTTATTTAACTGAAACATTAAACAGCAGAAGGTGACTGCATGGAGAACAAGGCGTTAGTACCTGTCCCAGTCTGTGTGGCTTCATGTAAACGACTCACCACCATTCTCTGACTGTGCACAACAAAATAAAATCCATGAGACTGGAGAGGATGTCAACTGGTTAAACACTGCACTGTAAGCACTTTGCAAAATGCTGTTTTTTTGTTTCAAACAACAAACATCAACAAACATCTAAAATGATAACAGCTAATTGCTTTCAGTAACAATAATTAACTTGTAAAAATAATATGCTGCTGTGTTTTGGTAGATTGTGATCATAGGGAAACACTTAATTAAAATGCCTTAAAGTGAGAATAGTGATAACAACATGTTGTACAGTGGACCAGGGATGGGGCACCTCATAGCCCTGTGTGCTGTGCTGATGATAAGACCATACAGACTACTTGACTTCATTTAAACAGCCCAGAGCTTATATATTATGTTGTATGTAATGAAAACCTGGACATGCCATAAAAAAAGAGCAAAGTATTAGTGTCTTGTATGGGGAAAAAAAGATGTAAACTGCCAAAGTTGGATCAGAATGTGTGTGTGTGACTGTGTGTGTGTGTGTGTGTGTGTGTGTGTGTGTGTGTGTGTCTCCTGAGCTGTCACAGCTGAGTGCACATGAAGGCAGTGATTAAGAAGCTCACGGGGCATGTTGAACAGTGTAATTTCCCATCCATCTAGCTGTGCGTCTCTGTGGCACTTCGTCCTTGCGTGCTCACAAAGGCAACAGTGGCTGAGAGCAGGAAAATGAGCTGAAACCCAGGCAGGTTGCTCAGTTGTGCAGTTCAGCGCATCCAGCTGTTGGTGTACAAATTATGAAGGTCAGCGTTCAAAGCACTGAACAATCTTTCTCAACACAAGAGATTCGGAGTATTTGGCAGTATTGCTTCAAACAGGAATTAAATGAAGGTATAAAAACAGGGTCTTCTTCTATGCTTAGTAAGTGTCCACTGGCCAGAACTTTAGACACCCGAAATGAGCCATTTTCCTGTACTGCTAAACTGAAATGGGTAAACTAATACCTCACAGCCATATGGTTAGAAACACCAAAAAATCTAACCTCCCATAGCTTCACACTACAAGCAGAAATCTCACATGCAACCACAGTCACCAAAGAAAAAACTCTGAAAGCCATATAATGTTCTCACTGTAGTCTGTGGCACATGCTGGAAAGCAATAACTCCAACAGAGAGGCAAACCATATGTCTTATGTAGTTATTTCACCCTGCTCTGGGAATAAAGGCATTTTAAATATCAACAATGTGATATCCCTTCTACCTTGGAGGCAGTGAGGGAATAAAATTGTGTTTAGCACGTGCCAAATGGGATTTGAAGTTCAAAGCAAATGTCCCTTATAAACAGCTTTTAGTGATATAAAATGAGAAGCCATACCTCTTGGGATGGCACTTCCTGTTTTTTCTGCATATCGGAGTAGTTGTGAGAGTTCCCATAGTTCTCTGCTACAGAGAACAGTTCAGTTGCATACATTTAAAATCACACACACATACACACACACACACACACACACACACACACACACAGAGTGCAGTGTATACTATATACAGTGTATACTATTGTGAATATAGCATACAGTATATAACGGACAATAGTAATTGTCATGCATAAATGGCAGATATATATTTGAGATTCACTACTGTTACAGAACTGCAGAATGTGGGTGATGCAATGTATATATTAATATCTAGTTCCTAAATTTATTATATTCAAATAAACCCAATGAGAGTGAGAATGACAAGCATAACCACCAAGCATGCTTTTCTTCTTTTTTTTGTAAGCTCTAAAACATTCTTGGGATACATATCAAAGCAAGTGGCTCAATCTGGAGGGACAGGTACCATTCAGTATCTCATGTAATCCCCTCTGCTTAAAATCGTACCGCCAAATGTGAAGCGGATTTTCCAAACTAAACTGACAGGGGTGTCTCTCCAAAGATGCACATGCAGGAGTGACAGAAACGTCTTTCTTGAAAAGGAGGCTTGTATATTCCTGCTTTGTGTCCACTTTTTTAAGGGTTTTCTCTTTTCTCTCTGCAGAAGTACTGACAGAACAAAGCTGGTTTTCTCATACAGAAGTTTCAGCTACTTAGAATCTGAGAAAACTAAGCATGTTTTGCTTTGCTGTCAGTTTTCCAAATCACACAATGACAAATGCTGGCCTTTCTCCAGAATTCGGTTAATGTTCTGCACATCTCTTTGTAAAGGACAAATTAGTTACTCTGGGTAACCATCACAACTTGTTGCCAAGTTTAACTAAATTTAATTAAGTAGGTGGTGGGCTTATTGAACAGAAGTCCAGTCATCAAAAAGACACGTATGTAGTTTTGAATTATTTTAAGGAGAACTTAAAGTATAAAAGTGATTTTAATTTTAAATGGTTGTAAAAGGAACTGAAACTGGAATGCATCACCTTTTACTAGCATGTTAAGGGAGAGCCACTGAAAGCCTTTGAGAGGATCAGTCCATTAGCCAAGGCGATTCGTGTAAGAGTAACCCAGCAGGCTGCATGCCGTGTTGTATCCTTTACACTCCCAGTATGAGAACAGAGCACACTGTCACTCAGCTTCTTTGACATTACCTTTTGCCCTTGAGACACTGTAATATATGCTGTGAAAAATCTCCAGAACAAAATGTGACGTGACTAGGTCCAGGCCAGAATGATGTTCAGGTTGTTAAAGGATTGAGACCTAACTTCTCTGTGAATTTAACACCACTAAGACTGTGCTAGCTTTCATGTCCTGTCCTGTCACATCTTCTTACTGTACATTTTGCACAGCAGGGCACCCCAGCATGTGCTCTGGTGTTTGGACTAAGGCTCAGGGAGAGGGCCTCATGATGTCTCACATCTGACAGGTTGTGTGTCTGAACTGGTCTGCAGGTCCACCCATGGGGCAGTAACGTGCTCCTCACATAAGCAGAGACTTTTCTCTATATACACACATACAGACTATATGCAGTCTAATGCACCGGGTGGTTGTACACAAAGTGCAGTTGTGCCCACTGATCCACCAGTGTTCGGCTCAGGTTAACACATTCATTATTCACCTACATTATTCTGCTTCCTGGGGTAAGTTTTTGATCACTGCAATCAACTGGATAAGCGGTTCATTATAAATGACGATCTATTTAATGCTTCAGACAATTTTCATAGAAAAAGTATCATATATGTTGTATTCAGTCTTGCCTTGTTATTGTTTATGCTTTTAAAATGGTAGAATGCCTGACAAATGTATCTGAGATATAACTGGTGAACAGTTCTTCAAATAAGATGATATAGTTCATAGGTAGATGAACAGGGCCACTACTAGAGATTTTGGGTCACATGACAGATGTTATGTTAGATGTTACATTTCATTAAGTTGTTGTACCAAATTTTGTGTTTAAATTTTGTGTGTCGGTCATGGGCCATGGGAATTGTCCCAGGTTTCCACCCATGTAAGCACTCGTGTGTATGAATAACAGGCAAAACCACAACAAATTCAATGTTTAGTCAAATGATCAAACGCACGTCATTACATATTTATTTCTTTAAAAACATATAATTTAACTATAGTATTATTGTCGAATTGTTAAGCAAGGCATCAACAAATTCCAAATGAAATATTAATTAATTAAGCGCTTTGAGGCACATTATTGTAAAAGGCGCTGTATAAAAATAAATTGAATAAAATTTAATAAATATGAGATGCAGATAACTTTCAACGTGTATTTGGCTCCGTGTCAATCTGGAAATAAATCACTTCCTGTCCACATCGTTTACTCAGCGCTGAGCTTCGTCGCCACACTTGACCTACACTTACATTTACATAGCGTACACACGTACCCTAAAGCTGTCTCTGAGCACTTAACAAATATTTATAAATGTCAGGATCCACAACAGAAGAGCAAAACTTTAAACTAGTTACTTTAAGTGTTCCTTACGGTTTCTGTGGAAACTGCTTAGTTTTTCTGTGTTATACCTGCCACTGATGATAACCACAGGGGACATTAGTGCTGATTGGGCCTGAACACCTCCACATCCTGCCCTATACTGCTGTAGCTTTAAACTGTGTTAGCCTGCACTCTTAATAACAATCAGCCTGCCAGCCATCCTTCCAAGGTCCAAACTGTTGTGGTAATATTACAAAGAGGCTTTTTGCTGGTTTCCCCAGGTGGAAGGATCAGTGTATAAATAACTGACCAATAGGCCATGTGTGAAAGTGCAGGTGAGCGCAAAGCCATTAGGTCTAATGGCTTTTTTTTTTTTTTTTTCTGCTGAAAAATGACAGTTAGCAGGAGGACCAAGTGCTTTGCAGCCACGTGCTGCTTGCTGGCCGCCCTTGTGTGCTGTTTAATCAATTGTGTCCAAAAAAAGGGTGAAATCAAGGCTGCGGAGGAGATGATGTGCAGCTCAGGAATAGCCCCAGGGTCTGGGCACTCACCGAGCACCCATGTGCATTAGTAAATAACGAGGACCCATCCGACGCGCCCACTTTGGACAGAAGTGGAAAGGCAAAATTTGACATGTGCACATCGCCCAGCTAATGTACTTGTTGATCTATTTATTTTTCACAACGCATATTTTCTTACTAATGGGTTATTACTCAAGGCGACATTATGTTACTGGCAGCGTTTGCCATTTCAATGCTAAATGTTTATTTACTTTGATGATGTTCTGAAAGGTCACAATCAAATCCAGTATTGAGATTTACTGGAAATCTGCACTAGTTTATTGTAACTTAAATTACTATTTGTCTTTCATGAATATGATGCATATTATTAAATTTATTTATATTTTACTATATGAAAAATTGGCAGTTTTGGAGTGTACTTCATCTTGTGTAGGTTACATCTGTTGTCTGGCTTCATTTGTATTAATTGCTACTACTTATTCTTTAACATCTGCAATTTCTTTTGTAAAGTGCTTTGAGGCACATTGTTGTAAAAGGCGCTATATAAAAATAAATTGAATTGAATTGAGCTGAAGTGGAGTCCAGTGTGAGCAACTGGAGCTGACAGGGATGTTCATCTTGATCTTGAACATGCCTTTGTTAAGATAAATATGATACAAGGAACAAAGTGCACTTACACAGTGTCATGAAAGGCCCTTACAACATGGATTTGCATATAGTATAATGTATTCAATACTGTGAGAGCATGGCAGCCTTGTTTATATCATTTGATCGATATATGCGTAATCCACCTCTCTGCAATCAAGTGTTGTCAAAACAAACATTGACATGAATAACCGTGCTGAATACAATCATTTATCAGGCCTCTGATACGCAGTCACAACCACCTGCTGCTATGTGCGCTTCTCTGAGAATAACACCAATACTGACTTCGACTGAGCACTAGAACCTGGACTTGGATAGGCATCGGTTAGAACAAAAGGTCAACAGGCTGTATTCTAGTGTAGGTCAAAACTCCTTAAGTGACATATGCTGCAATAAAAATCTGAAAAATACTGTTAAACTAATGCTATACAGCAAGTCATAGTAACAAAAACATAAAAAGGAAGATGGAGATTTAAAAGAAGATGCCAGTTAATGAAGCTGAACAGAACCTCAGCAGGTAAGTGTGCTGGTGTCTCAGGTGTGGAGTGGTAACTGTGGTTTCATCCTGCGCACACGTGTGTGTGTGTGTGTGTGTGTGTGTGTGTGTGTGTGTGTGTGTGTGTGTGTGAGAGAGAGAGAGAGAGATTCTCCCTCTGACGTCATCTCTGACTTTGTTCAGTTGGTTTTATAAATACACACAAACATGAACATTCAAAAGTGATGGAAGCATTTAGCTGTAGAGAAAATACATGTTTGTATGTAAATATGACATCACAGCTTGTACCTCACTTGAATGTACCTCACCTGAAGACATGTTACACCACAGATTAATAACCAGCTTCTGTTGAGTACACAGGAGAACTGCCCAAAACAAATCTAGATATTTATATGTTTTGCATTATTTTTTAGTACTGAAAGTCAGTCAGCCAGCCAGTCAGTCATCTTCTATACCGCTTCATCCTGCTAAGGGTCAGGGGGAAGCCTGGAGCCCATCCCAGAACACATAGGGCGCAGGGCAGGGGACACCCAGGGCAGGGCGCCAACCCACCACAGGGCACAAATATTGAAAGTATTTTTGTTTAAAGATAGTTGTTAACATGGAAGTGATGCAGCAGAAGACATTAATGACCTCAGTCTGGAGTCTGGAGTTATCTGTACATCCCCTGGTCACCTGGCTGTACATGCCAATATGTGAATATTATTTTCACATTGTAAGAAAATAATAATGATAATTTCTAGAAATGATACATAAAAAGTGTACAGCGACTCCCCAACTTACAAACGAGTTACATTCCAAAATGCCGTTCGTAATGTGAATTGTTTGTAAATTCCTAATTTGTAAGAACACTTTATGTGTGGTCCTACCAAACATTCCTACAACGTGTTAGTTATATAATAAAGTTATAATAAAACATAAAAAATTTGTTGTCTTATCCTAAAAACACAATAAAAAGAACAAAAAAAAGCATAAATTATGTTAATGAATTGTTGTAATAATAACACTGAAGTACAAGTGTTAAAAATAATAAATAGTAATATGTTAATTATCACCACCTCTGTTTCCGTAGAGATGGCTTGTCACTTTTTAGCACTATTTAACATCACTAGTCTGATGCTTGTCACCAACCATGATGGATACGTGACGCACTGGATAATTCATAATAAATCACGATAAATCTTTAGAGCACTCTGATGTACGTGTTTACGGTCTGCAAGCTGAGTGCACAAGGCAGATAAGATGGCGGATGCTGCGGTGCTGCCCGGCGTATGTAGCGACCAAACGCTGTACCTGACTGGAGTGCCGCACACGTAAAATTTTTTAGCTGCGGTCCCCCAGTTCCTTTTTACAAACAAAAATTGAACTTACAGCGGCCTTTGTTTGTATGTATCAATGTTTGCAAGTTGGGTGTTCGTAAGCAGAGTGGTGTCTGTAATCATGACTCTGAGGATGGATAAAACTCTAAAGACACATTCTGACAGTATGTGTTATGATTTATCAAAATATGACCACATATAATGATAATGGCTTAATGACTGGGGCCAAAGTATACTTTGCTGTAAACTGTGTTTTTTAAGGTTAACTATTTGTGGATCCAGAGTCGTGTGTGTGTTAAACGAAAGCATTGTAATCTTTCGATTTAAATCAAACTGTTAAAGCATATTTAGCAAACTTTAGCAAAAAAAATGTACCTAATGCCATTTAGGATCCCTTCTAGCACTGCACACTCCAAAAAACTATGTATAACTTGATTTTTCTACCGTGCCTCCTGCATCTATACCAAAATTCTAAGCTCACAAAGTAGTTCTGCACAAGGTAACATGTAGTAAAGTAATAGTGAAGTAATCTGAGTGGAAAAGGGCAAATGAGTACTGAAAATCAAAGGCACTAAGATGGGCCAAGCAGCCCCTACTTCAGTCGCTTAAATAATGAATTAGCAGCTGATATCCTGTGACCAGGCAAGGAGCAAGCACTTCCCTTTTGGAGTGAAGCTTGAATGGCCATGAATAATTCATAAGGGAGTGTTCCTGTTAAAATGGCTTGATATTGGAAGTCAAGTGCAAAACTATCTCTCCCCCCTTTGACAATATTGCAGCCTTTGTAATATTATATTGAAAAGTTGAACATGGTGGCATTATTCCAGTAACTTTTTTAATTCACTTTAAATTGTTACAAGCATCAATTTAAAGTGAATAAATAACGTGACATTTTGCAATCTTACACCTTGATTGCTTACACTATGTGGAAGAAAAAAAAAGCCACTGGTGTAATAAATATAACTTAGCAGTATCTTTTGAGACCCTCCACACCGTAGTGCTGTTAGCAGCATTGATTCTGACTGGGGCTGTTTACAAAGACATCCAAATATCCGATATCCAGGATGGCCCACGGCCGGCAAAACTCAGCGTCGGTTTCTGGAAATGTGCACCTTCCCCTAAGTGCTACATTATTCTCTTAGCCTGTGTGAAAGTCAAAAAGAACAACTTATATTGAAAACCTTTTTGGCCAATTGTGCAGCAGTTAGCTTTGTGCTTTACTGCAAGCCAGAAATAATCACTCTGATTTGACACCAACTATCAGATGTGGCTCTTTTATCTGTTGAACAAGATTTGTATGATTATAATAATAGGACTGAATTAAATCTGGAGTATAAAGGCACAATAGTGTCTCAGCTCAACATAGCACCGATATTTAAGTGAGAATTTCTGACTCTATTAATTTACACGATTTTTTCTTTACTACCCACACCATATCTGATAGGTTTTTCTCCATTTGCTTCAAAATCTGTGGTCCAGTGCACAGGTGTTAGTCTGTTGTGCCGAGTTCTCAATTAGACAGGCCACGTGTTGTTTGGCCAGCTGAACTTTAAACTCTTATGTGTGATCATATTCTGGCATGGTAATGAACACACCTCATGCACTTGTGTTTTTTTTTGCCACAGAACACCAGGGAGTCATTGTATAGATAAGCCTTACACAGGGTGACCCCACAGGTAAGCTTTATACATGGCCACCATGCACGTAAGCTTTACACATGGTCAAGGTGCTGGTGTTAAACCTTACATATGATTAGCGTGCAAGTAAGCCTTACACATAATCACCATGCAGTTGTTATGCCTTACACACAGTCACCTCGCAGGCGGTTCGCCTTACACATGGTCACCTCGCAGGCGGTTCGCCTTACACATGGTCACTGTGCAGGTGTTTAGCCTTGCACATAATCACCATGCAGGTGTTTAGCCTTACACAAAATCATTGTGCAGGTGTTTAGTCTTACACATAATCATTGTGCAGGTGTTTAGCCTTACACATAATCGACATGCAGGTGTTTACCCTTACACATAATTATCATGCAGGTGTTTAGCCTTACACATAATCACTTTGCAGGTGTTTAGCCTTACACATGGTCACCATGGAGGTGTTGAGCCCTACACATGGTCACCATGCAGGTGTTTAGCCCTACACATAATCACCATGCAGGTGTTTAGCCTTACACATAATTCCCATGCAGGTGTTTAGCCTTACATGTGCATGCAGTTCTGTGTGATGGCATAGATCAATGTCTCCTGTTAATGTTGCATTGACAGCTTAATCAACAGGTTCAGTGAGATATTCCAACAGCATTGTTTCTGATTTATGTTATGATCAGTATCTCCAAAGTTCATGTTAAAATCCAACTGTAGCCATCCTGTTTTCATTCTGTGGTAGGTTGATGTAACTGGCAGCAAAACGGTGTTAACAAACATGTGAGGAAACATTAAGTCAATGACAGGATGTTTTCACTCAGATTTCTATGTAATCTTGGCATTACTGGCATTAAAACACAAGCCAGCTAATGCATTTTAATGTTGGTTACTACACAATACATTTATCATTTTAAACACAGCTCAGGTTTCTATTTCATAACCAGAACAATTAGAGAGATGATGATGATGTTACACACCTTTCTGATCTACTTTTCCAGGCCCCTGTTGTGCTCTTTAAATCCATCTGGTATTCATTTTAAAACCAAGACTAAATCTGACTCTGTCTCTGACCCTACTAGTGGAAATAAAAGACCCACATCAGGAACCTGTTTATTCCCACCCAGGAGAGGTCTATGTCTTTTTATAATACATTATAATACATGTTTAATTTACTAAGAGCCTGGCGGCAGTCTGAAATTCCAGAAAACTAAAGATTTACTCTTCTCATAAGCGCAAATTAAAACATATACAGTTATCTCATAATATGGTAGTCTGGCCATTTCTATTTATTATTATCCATCCATCCATAGTCCACACCGCATTATTATTATTATTATTATTATTATTATTATTATTATTATTATTATTATTATTATTATGCTTAAATCAAAGTTTTTTTATAAGGAAGCATTAGTTCGACATTACAGTTAGTCACCAAAAAGACTGCTTGCTGGAATTTCAAGCAAATGGGCAACATGTGAGTTGGGAACTGTTGATGAAAATAAAGTGCAGAACTGAAGCACTTGCAGGATTACAAACAATTTAGAACAGCTGGGGGCTTCTTGATGCTTGTTGAATGGAAATATTCATCAATGTTCCTGCCAGTCATTACAGTCAATCATATACTTATTAATGGGCTGGAGTGCTTCAAGAACACTTTGTCTCCTTTCTACCTTTAAACTATTATTTTGACTAATAAAATTATTTAATAGTTTTGAATTTCGTTAACACTTTCAGTAACATACTGTCAGGATTTTTGGCATTTCTTTCAGTAAGACCAGACTCAAGTTTTCTTTATTGCTATTTATTCCATATTAACCTAAAAGGACAGTATCATTCATTTGATGAAAATTGCCTTCCTTGCCATAATTTGTAATGCTGTCTGTATTCTAGCTAAAACATAATCTGAATTAATGCCATATTTGACAAAAGTAGCACTTCAGCTACAAGTGTAGACCTTGGCACAAAGCAACAGACTACCACTATAGTTTCACTGTTCTGTGTTCTTCCAGCAAAGGTTTGGCTTCGTTCACTGGTACAGTTTTGCTGGATGACCTTTCATGTCCGAAGCCTAGCAGCTGAGGTGAGATTCCTCCCCCGTGCTGGATGTGTGTGCCTAAATTCTAAAAATAAACATTTTCATAATAAAACTTTGGCTTCCTGGGTCACAGAGCAGATTGCTGTTGAGCATAATGATAAAGGAGGAAACTGGGAAACTAAACATGCTGTCATTTGCGTTTGCATTTAGAGGCCAATCCAAAGATGGGCGCTAGTTACTAGTTATTAAAAAAATCAGAATTTACTGCCAAGACTGATTCACGTTTTTTTCCATTATATTTTTAGTATGCTTGTCATTCACTGAATATATATTCATACTGCATTTATATGCTTTAATTTTGCATCACATTTTAATTGTTGTCTAATGCTAAAATCCTTGAAATTCACCCCCCACCCCACCCTAGGATGACAATGCAAAAGTAGAATTTGTACATTTTTTGCAAATTTATTTTAAAATTTAATTTCAAATTTACAACATTCCTACCAGCGCCAGTGCTTAGTTGGTGCTGGAACTTAAATTGAATTCAATTCAATTTTATATAGCACCTTTTTCAACCATGTGACAGAGGCAACGCAAAACCAACAAGGCAGACCAAGTCTTCTGTACAGCCTTTTAAATATATTTCCATATCAAAACACGACTCATTCAGCGTCGTCACGCACTTCAGAGAGATTTACAAAGACAATGACACACATTTATTTAGCACACTTATTTACCCATCGAAAGGCATTTAAACTCTTGTGACTCTGTTTTTGCTTCTGTTTAATGCTAAAAATGACAATTTTATAAGCTGGCCATTCTAAAACTTTTTCAGACAGTTTTAAAAATGTTAATGTCTATGTTTAGAAGACTGGCTGTGATACTAGAAGTGTTTGGTAATGTATAATAGTTTATATGGTTTATCCTTCCCTCAGCAATTTAAGTCATAGGTTTTCGGTTCCCGACTAGGGGGGTGTTGGGGCCCGTTGGGAATCAGTTTTACCACACAGGCACCAGTTGTTTTTTGGTGGAAACATTCAGAACATTTTGCATTTTGGGCACCAGCACAGAAAGAGATGTGTCATTGTAAAGGGTCTGGATACTTGTATAAATATGATATCTCCATTTTCCATTTTTTATACTTTTGCAAAAAATTACAGTATCCTGTTTTCCCTTTGTTATGGTGTGGTGTTGAGTGTTACTTGAAGAGGGGGAAAAATATAAAAAACGATCTATGTTTTGCAACAGTTACTGACGGACCGTGCTACTGAAAGTTTAAATGTCAGTTGTAATTACTTGTTCAAATAAATCATTTTTGGAGTTACCGCCCTCTATGCTGAGTCTCTAAATTGCAGTTTTGTTATTAGATCACTTGGCCTCCTGCCTATAATTAACATAAAAGTGTTATGGAAAATTATTTAAACTGATATATCAATTATTAATAGAATAACCATGCTTTCATTTAGTTAAAAGAAGAACATTCGCTTTCAAAACATAACTGTTTATTGTGTGGGACTTAATAATTTATAAGATTTATAACTTCATAATTCATGAGAAAGGTGGGAAAATGCCTCTTCTGCAGTAAAGTAAAACTAAAATGGTTCTTACACTACATACTGAACAAAGAAGGAGCAGTAAGTTGTGTTCCCAAAACCAGTAAAATCATTCTTATTTCTAAGTATATTTATCACAAGGCTAAATGTAAATTTACAATCTACAGAAGGTACAGCTAACCTTTAATAAGCTGCTTAGTCAAGTGAGGTTCCACTGCAGCCTGTCATATACAGCTGCTAGCAACGGACCGAGGGGGATAGTGGAACTGATTACCCAGGGTCCGGGCACAGGAAGAGTCTCCAACAGCCTTAGAGATGGGGTGCTATATAGAGGGGTGTTAAGGGCCCGCAAAGAGCATGGATGCACAGAGCCTACAATTCAGTGCTGTGCCCCTGCATGTAGCACAAGACAGAATACACTTTAGATAGAAAACTAGTATTAAAGATCGTAAACACACACAGACACTTACTCGTTCAATACACACTGTGAACCATTTAAGGTTTTTATAACGTAGGAGAAAAACACTGAACACTGAGCAAAGTTGCTAAAAATGTTGAATTTTTTCACCTAAAGCAAGACAAAACATTGTCTTTAAAGTTTACCTTTAGTTTCCTTTTCTCAGATAAATATACCTATATATGTGTAATGTTCGAAGAGGGAGGGAGGCAGGGACACGAGGAGGTCTAATTGTGAAGGCTGGATTTGTTTATACTCAGACAAGGGCTACATGAGAAAACGAGGAATAGTGTAGTGTCTACAGACTAAGGGCAGGAAACCAGGAACAGGACATGCACAGAGGAACCTAAACACACGGGCTAGGAAGCCATAAACAGAAGGGATTAAGACCGGAAGTGACCAGATGTGGAAATGCAACAGAGATGGACACGCACACACATCTACACCAACAAAGACTGGCATAGGGAATAACAAATGATAAGAGGGAAGTAAACCATAGACATAGTACTAACAGCAGGCAAGGATACAGGGAAGTCACAGAGCTAATGTAGTGCACCTGTAAACCCTCACCAGGTGTGGACAATGAAACAATAGGCAGAAAAAGCAGCAAAAAGAGACAATGATTGACAAGGGGGTGTGGTTTCACACAGACACAACCTTACAATATGCACCTAAGATTTTCTTGAGTTGAATGCAAACGTTATGTTATGAATACCAGCACATCTCAAATCTTCTTAATCCAAAAAAGTCATATTGAGCTGTTTTTAATGTATGTCTTAGATTTTTCATGTAAAAAAAATGTAAAAAAAAAAAAAAAGATTTTTCAGCCATAGCACTATAGTGGGGTAGAAAAATATCTGCACATACCCATTCTTGTCACAATTAATTAAAAATATTTTCAAAAATTCTGCTAATTATTCCATTTTTCACAAATGTGTACTGGAAAAGTAAGATAAAAAACATTTAAAAATTAATTGCAATAGGATTCTCATAAAAGGTCCAAAAGAAACCCCTTTTAAACAACATTCAGCCATAAATCAGTGTTTCAATCATTTCACACACTTCAGTCTGGAACAGAAATAAATATCTCTCCACTACACACTTTCCATGAGCGGAAAACATTAAGTCACTTGAAAACATCTGATACTTTAAGTAGTCATTTATGTAGTTTTTGAAAATGTACATGCTGCTATAGGTAAATAATTGTGACAGTTAAAGATTTTTAATGATTACACTACTGTGAGCAGTGTTCATGAATAAAACAATAAGAACAGGAAAAACTTAGACATATTTCCAAGTTGAAAGCAGGTAAAAGTTTGAAACTACAAAAGTATTGGTACACCCCTTCAAATCATTGGATTCAGGTGTTCAAATCACCTCCATGGCCACAGGTGTATAAAATCAAGCACCTAGGCATGCAGACTGCTTCTACAAACATTTGTGAAAGAATGGGTGGCTCTCAGGAGCTCAGAGAATGCAGAGTCAATAGCTACAGACCTTAAAACTTTGTGTGGCCTTCAGATTAGCACAACAACAGTGCATAGAGAGCTTCATGGAATGGGTTTCCATGGCCGAGCCTTACATCACCAAGTGCAATGCAAAGTGTTGGAGTCAGGGGTGTAAAGCACACCACTTCTGGACTCCAGAGCAGTGGAGACGTGGTCTCTAGAGTGACGAATCACGCTTCTCTGTCTGGCAATCTGATGGATGTGTCTGGGTTTGCTGGTTGCCAGGAGAACGGTACTTGCCTGACTGTATTGTGCCAAGTTTACAGTTTGGTGGAGGGGGATTATGGTGTAGGGTTGTTTTTCAGGGGTTGGGTTTAGCCCCTTAGTTTCAGTGATGGGAACTCTTAAGGCATCAGCACACCAAGACATTTTGGACAATTTCATGCTCCCAACTTTGTGGGAAAAGTTTAGGGATGGCCCCTTCTTGTTCCAACATGACTGCGCACCAGTGCACAAAGCAAGGTCCATAAAGACATAGATGAGCGAGTTTGGGGTGGAGGAACTTGACTGACCTGCACAGAGTCCTGACCTCAACCTGATACAACAACTTTGGGATGAATTAGAGTGGAGACTGCAAGCCAGGCCTTCTCATCCAACATCAGTGCCTGACATCACAAATGCGCTTCTGGAAGAATGGCCAAACATTCAAGAGTTGAAGCTGTTATAGTTGCAAGGCTGGGCTAACTCAATATTAAACCTTATGGACTAAGACTGGGATGCCATTAAAGTTCATGTGCGTATAAAGGCAGGCGTCCCAATACATTTGGCAATATAGCATACATGCACGTGTCTTTTAAAAACCCAAAAAAGGCAGAGATGCCCCCCCCAAGCCCCTAACAGCTCCACAGTTCCAAGTCCAAGTGGTGAACAATGACTTGCCTGTCAATTGTGGGAGTGCCCAGCGGCAGGGAAGCAGCCGGCCAGGGCATGCCCCCAGGGCAGCAGGAGCTGGGTGGGACACGGGCCGGACGGAAGGAACCCGGCCTTCCGCCAACAGGCTCTGCAACAGGACCAGCCTCACAAAGAGCCGCTTCATGAGTGCCGGACAGGAGCGCGTGTCCCCGAAGGGCCAGCTCCTCTAGAAAAGCGCTCCATCCTGGTCACATGTCTGCCACCAGGACAAAAGGCTATTCTGTTGGCTACTAAAAGACCACATTGCATTCACTCATAATCATTACGCACCGGGATTCCCAGAGGGCCCACAATCCCTTTTGTGTTTTATTAATTGCCTCATTTGTTCAGCTGTTTATTTAGATTTTTTTTTTTTTTTTTTGAGATCAACACACAAAGTGCGTAACAGCAGTCCTACACATAGTGATGATTCATAAGCCGCTGTCACTGTAAACATCTTGTTTATATCGATTAATGTCTGATGCATTAATAATGTATACTGGTGAAGGGGTGTTTCTGCAATTACAACTCCTACATGGACCATCACCCTGCCACACAAGGTCAGTGCATTAATGGAAAAACACAAGGAGGTACCTGTTATTAAGTGTTTCTACATGAACCCAAAACAGAAAATTTCAATCATTATTAAGTGCTTGTTTCGGTATCCAGTGAAACATATCTGATATTACACTGTGTGTGTGTGTGTGTGTGTGTGGACTTTAAAATAGTCCCAACTATGGCTCTTGTTAAGCAAATTGTTCCTCTGGATGACAATGACCTTTGTTAATGAATTCGTTTGGGACACCCATATAAGAAGTCAATGTGACAAATTGCTTTTCATAAATAAGAAGTCTACACAAAAAAAAAAAAAAAAGTTCACAGATTTTTGTGGAAACAGAACACTATTTAAGGGCTATGATAAAAAGAGGTTTTTTAATTAAATTCAGCACAGCATTTTTAAGTAATGAGAAACTGGTCTATAGCTTTAATGATCGCACACACCGTACAAATTAATATAATTTTTAAATATAGTACTTTGTTAGAAGCTCAGTTTAGATCGAAGATTGCCTAAAGGGCAAAAAAAACTACAACTCTTTTTGTCATAAAATTTTCTATACATTTTTCCAAAATTAAGTCTCTCCTTAAAATAAGCTGTTTTATAAAGCATACACTTGCTATGTAATTTCATGTCTTTTCTGTGGAAATAAATGTAACTTACAGCAATCAATACAGCAAGAAAACAGATTTGAATGTTATAGATAGTAAAATGGATGAAAGAATATTTTCACATTTTGGCATTGTTGTCTGACTGGGTGTTTATTGCCCAGGAAGCAAGTGCTCTTTCCTTCACAGAGACAACCACAAGATGAACACAACATGACTATGTCAGAGTTCTCACTCTTTCATCCTTTATACCACATGCACTACACAGTTCCTCACCTAAAAGTAGATGTTTCTTACCCATGTCTCCATTCAAATACCTAGTCACTACAAGGACAGAGACAGTGGTTTGTATTTATGATTCAGCAAATCCTATTCCATTCAGGTCTTACTCCCAATCTGTTCCATACACAGCCTTTATGCTTCCTCACACTGATGTCAGACTGGTGTTCATAGCTTTAGTTTGGCCTACATGGTGGTAGGAGACAGAACTGACATGTCAGCCCACCACAGACTATGTCAGTTCCAGATCTGAACTGCACCAAAATCCTACCAATCAGGGCTGTTTCTAAGTCGGGTTAAGTTTGGGCCCTTAATAACATCCTGTTAGCCCCCTCCTCCCAAAAAAAAAAAAAAAAATTATGTCCACATGAACAAAAAAGATGTGGGGGCCTTAAGCAACTGTTTAAAGTGGTTATTCCTACAAATGCTATACTACAAATAAATGGACAGTGAAGAAAGTGTTTATTTATTTTTTAATTATTTGTGATAATATTTGTGATTATCTGCTAATGGTTTACTTAGCAAGAAATGAACAAAATAACCACATATGTATGTTTTCTAATGTATCTTTTATAATAATTTAAGTCTTATTTTCATCAGTTTATTGGTGTCATGAATGTGTATACAAACATCTCAGCTGTCTATATTTTTGAACAGTAAGTAAGTCACTTACACTGGTATTACAATGAGATAATTGGAAAAAAATGATAATTTAGGATTATAGCATAGAGCCATTAAAACTGTTTTAATAGCTGTACAAAACAGTGCTGAAAATAACGTTAGCAGCAGAAGGCGTTACAGGGACTATGGAGTTTTCACGGACCTGCCTGTGTGGTAAAGTTGGCTGCTCCTTAAAGTCGGCATTATGGGAATCCTCCCCATACATTTCATGGTTGCGTGGCTGCAAAAAGGGGTCAGGTTTGTTTTCAAATAGAGACACAGTGAGAAACAGCAAGCTCTTGTGTCAGGAAAGAGGACTGGTGGCACGCCCTGTATTATTAATGGAAACGCTGCCCTGACTATCAATAGCTCCTATTCCTTCTCTTACGAAATATGCAGCAAACGAGCAAAAATAATCAACTGGTTATAACAAATGATATGAGTTATTTAAAGCAGCACCTAGCCTGAAGTGCCTACTTGCATTCACTGTTCAACTGAATTTTAAGCACAGGTTTAAATAATTTGTTAGTATTTGGTAAATACCTTTTAGACTAAAGTCACTCTGAGTAACAACTTTTAGGACAGAAACAAAAAGATGTCACATAATAAGAAAATGATTAATTTTACTTGAGGTAATCAACTTTTTTATGAAGTAACGACATAGTCTTTGCATCTTGTCTAATTTTTTTTTGCAGGATGCTACAGTTTTCATTTGTTGTGTTTTTCTTCATTTTTAGCTGTTTTGAATTACGTCTCCACAATACTGGTGCAGATCTGCATTAATGCGTAACATGAAGAGTGCAGCACCAGGAGAAGCTGAGGACTTTGCAGAAGTACTGTACTTTCAACATGCCAGAAGCAAGCAAGCGTGGCCTGTCTGCTTTCACGTTACCGCAGTGCCAGGCCTTTGATGTCATCATGAGGTCAGAAGCACTGCAGTTCCCAATCTATTATAAACTCCAGATATCTTGTTCGCGCCAGCAAGTACGCCGTCCGAAGCACGATGACACCCAAGGGATGTGAAAAGGTAATGAGCTTCTTTGAGGGGCTATTTTCTCTGGGCACTCGCTCTACTGGTGCCCGGGGGCCCGTGGGGGTCCTGTTATAAAATGTCCTCTCAGGTAATGTTGTGCAAATGTTGGCTTTGTCATTAATTTTCCCTCAGTCCCACTACTGACAGGACTCATGAAATGGAAGGACAATCTGGCATGCATTATCCATGTTGTTACATGCAGATGTTTTATGTAAATTAAGATTCTATTACACTGATATATTAAATTTGAGATCCTGATTGTTATTGTCTTGTATAGTCTTTTTATATTTGTGAACATTAAGAGTCCTAGAGCACTGGCTTTCTCCTCTAGTAGTTTGGAAGCACTGTTTTTGCAAATTATGACTTATAGATTCACAATGATATGTACAAAATTTATATTTGTACATATACATTTAGACAATGGTGCTAATCTTGATACACAAATTATTTTTACTTAGTAAAATAAGTTTAAGTCTTTTTTGTATCCATTTATTACATAAGCCTGTTGTATGCATTACAGTAGGTTAACATTTTACGCATTTCATGATGTTGCGTAAAACTTTTCGGGGATGCAGTAGTCCCTCTTGATTTGCATGGGATTCTCTTATATTCATTTTTAAAACGTAGGTGAACAGTACGTTTTATGAATTATGACTCATT
Organism: Chitala chitala; assembly: GCA_025773905.1. Classification (NCBI taxonomy): domain Eukaryota; kingdom Metazoa; phylum Chordata; class Actinopteri; order Osteoglossiformes; family Notopteridae; genus Chitala; species Chitala chitala. Next base: position 10,032,471 of record JABJVR010000095.1, read on the forward strand.
ATGTCGCTCCAAGAAACGCGCAATAATACACACATACACGCTCAAAAAAAAAAACAAAATTTAATAAAAAAAAAATTATTACTCCCAATAGAATCGGGTAATGCAATGTAAAATAATGCTTAAACCATATTTCCCCTTTTATTTGCATTCCCTTCTTAGCGCGTTCTCTGCACAGGAAACAATGAGGTTTTCTTGCCTTTGTTCGCGACAAAGTGACAGGGTTCCATGTCTACAGTCGGCAAGGCGCGTTCCGGCACTGGCGGCCCCGGGGCGAATCCTCCCTCACGCTAAACTGAGCAACGGGGGCTCACAATATGCATCAACATAATGAGTGCAGTGTGTATGCACTCAGCCACGCGGAGACGGATTCTGAAATACCAACACCCGGCCTTTTTGCATCACTCCCTAAATCATCATTAACTCTTTTTCTTCCAGCTACTCTTCCTCAAAAACGATGCAGCCAATTATAATGCAATCTTACGTTAACTTTATGGGAAAGATACGAATATTTCTTACGATGCTTTAGCTACATTTTAAAATGAAGCAGTTAAACGTAGTCATCGTGTTTAAAGATTTAACACAAGTCCCCCTTCTGTGGCATCTTTAATTTATAAGGCTGACTTAACTTTTTGCACCCTGCGTGTGTAGTGCGCACGTGAACGAGCGGCCAAGAATGAAACTGACAGTGAAACACGTTTTTTGTAGAGGACCGGAGAAACCCTCATCAGATCACAAACAAGAAAATGAAAAAAAAAAAAAAAGTTTTAAGACGCTTATATATTGGAGAACAATAAGCAAGCATTTGATCTACACTCTGTATACTTCGCTTTCCTTGTGTTCTTTTTCGTTTTTACGCATCATTTTTGTGGTCTCTTTACCCTCTCAAAACGTGAAGTTCCTCGTATGAATAAACTCGGATTGTGAAAAATTCACATTCTGGACCGTGCAATGTGTCTGTAATAAAGTATTTTATCACTCAAATGTCATAACCAATGCGCTCTGTTTAGAAGGTTCTTTAAGTTTCAAACAGCTGAAATGCCAAAGAAATAAAAAGAGCATACAGTGAAATAATGGAACAAAACCAGATTGACTTAATTTGGATTGTTTTATAATTCAGATGAAAAGCCCTACAGCGGTATGTTCTGCATGAAAAGCTGAGACTGGCATCGTGAATCGTTTAGGGTACGATAAATGTAATTTAAGCAGGCCTACCGGTACACCTTTGCGATTCATGAGCAAAGTGGAAAATAACGATCCTTTTGAAATATGCTTGCGTGTTACCAGACTCATTTATTGCCTGAAAGTTTAAATCAACATTCCCTTGATAACGGGAATGTAGGTCGCCGTTTCCTTGTGAACGTCCTCTGACTGTAAAAGTGAGGAGCGCTAGAGGCTGCTGCGCCCTCACCCGGGGATGGAGAGGGAGTTGCACGTACACGACCAGAGCAGGGCCACGCACACGCGAGGAGCTGCGCTGCCATCTGCGCTTTTCTGGCATCGAGCAAGGTGTTAAACGTCAGTCTGCATGGCGAGTAGTGGAGCCAGTTCTGTATGGGTAGAACCTTTAGACTTTATTATAAAAAAAAAAAAAACGTCCTCACAGGGTGTACTTCTGGTATAATTCTGAAATGCCCAGAAAGAAAGGAACGCCACTCGTTGAGTGACGCTGCTATCCTCAGGAATCCGTGAAATGAATATTACTGTGCTATCATGTTACATTGCTTTTGTAACCTTAATAAAGACAGCAATGATCAAACATTCAAACAAGCTTCTTAAGGATAACTGGCAAACGGTAAATTTGCTTCCAATAATTGTAGGTTTATTAAATGTCTGAGGACTTGTTGATTATACTGAGCTCACCACACACATCTGAAGGATACAGATATAGATGCGTGCTCTAAACTGTCTTGATGAGGGATGTGCAATATACATTATCATGTAAATGTAAACTATACAAAACCACATTTCTAAATATTGAAATATTGTGCACTCACGACGAATTTTTAAAAATTCCTAAAAACATTTCTAATTTAGCCTTCTTAAACAAAATTATATTAGGTAAAAAACATTGAAATAGTTTTTCTGAATATCTTTATAATAAAAATTATGAACTAGGATTTTTTAAAATTTTATCTTCTGAAGGTCTTAATGTGCCTGGTTTGTTTGCAATGTGACCTGTGTATTCATTTCATAAGTAAAAGGAATAAATGATTTCAGCAACATTTGACTTTGTTGTGGATCGTCAGTTGAGCCAAAAGGTAATGCTAAGGATTGTCCACCTGTGAGCTTTAACACTTTCCACTGCTCAGTGAGGGGTTAACCACGGCACACCAGTATGCCGATGAAGATTCTCAGTCATCCAGGTGAAGCTGTCTGGAAGTTTAATCGTGTCAACTGGACTTCTTTCTTTAATGCCTTACTGTATATGGGTCACATTACATATTGCTAACAAACTGGTTTCTTTCTGAAAGAAAATACCTGCTAATTTTAAATTTATTCATTCATTCATTCATTCATTCATTCATTTTTGATATATTTTTTAAGTCAGGAGCAATATTGCAAAATAGCTAAAATATGCTAGTTCACTTAGCATGAAAATTCTAATTAGTTGTTTAAACAGTTTATAATGACAATTTCAATTGTCATATTATTGTCATATTTTATATACAATTGTACATACTGTGTATAATTACAATTATACAATATAGAATTATGTAATTTTGAAATAAAAAAAATATTTTGAGTGATCTTTAATGTAATCCAAAAATCTATTTGAAAAATAAAGTGAAATTATAATAGAATAAATGATAGAATAAACACAATATATTCAATTATGGACCTGCTTTATGCGGTGGGCTTGATGACACGTGACCTAGTATGGGTGGTGAAAGGAGTCACTTCCTGTCCTGTTAGGTCAGTTTTAATACCATTTATGTTACACGTCTAATAATGCCCCAGAGTAAATTACAGAATTTGATTTAGCTTACATATTCTTTAGTACAGCTGAACACCAGCATTTTTCCAAGACAGCAATTATGTCTTCCCAACTAGTGAGATTCATAAGCAATAAACCTTGGTAATAAGGTGGTACTTGTAACAAAAGGTAATAAAAAATTGCACTTTACATACAAAAGGGGGAAAAAACAGTGTAGGAATGTAGGGATGGTGAGGGTGTTGTTGAAGTGTGGATAACAGTGAAGCTCATGGCTTATTTGTGAAATATTTAAGACAAGACTTGCTTGAGCTTTTTGAAGCTTTCAGAGGCTCAACAGCCTGCAGGTCTAGTGTTGCATCATCAAAAGTACCCAAATGGAAATAAAAGATATGGATACCCAGCCTACAAAGCTGTTACATTTCCACAAAAATCCTGTCACAGGCTTCAAAGCGAGGCAACTTCCATCCATAACAAGTACGAACCAATACATAGTTTTGTCCTAAATAAACAATAGTTTTGTTTTCCCTTGAGTGTATAAACTGAAAGGAATGGACTTTGATATTCAGGAACCTTTGCAACTTAGCAGTTACCTCACACTGTCAGAAGTAGGAGTTCAAATATGGACATGTTCTGTGCATGCGTGTGTGTGTGTGCGTGTGTGTGTGTGCATTTTCTTAAATTGTACTTAAATGTCCGAATCTATAAGACTGTAGAAGCAACAGGAAGCGTAAAGGTCACAGAATTGACCTTGTAACTGGTGTGGTTCTTCTTTAATGCCCCCGGAAGGAGGGTTATTAGTGTGTTATTATTAGCTGTATTTGTCCAACAAAGGTGTGTTCATTTTCAGTTTAAGATAGATACGTTTGCGTTACTTTTACTGAAATACCATCAGCAGCAAATAATTGCAAAAAAAAAACTTTAGCTGAGCTATCATACACCTGAGCTGGAGTTTGAATGGGAGAAGGTAGAGGCATTCATGTCTTCATACTGGTTTTCCAGGCAAAGGGTTTGGGGGTGGAGCCTGGCCCTGACAACACTATGGGAACTTGCTGTGAGGGCGGAGCCTGGCCCTGACGACACTATGGGAATGGGCTGTGAGGGCGGAGCCTGGCCCCGACGACACTATGGGAATGGGCTGTGAGGGCGGAGCCTGACCCTGACGACGCTATGGGAATGGGCTGTGAGGGCGGAGTCTGGCTGCAGATTGTGTGGGAGCACTCTGCACTTCTGCGGCCTTTCTCATGTGAAAGGGGCCCAGGCGCTACACTGAAATACACCCACTACTGTGGGGGGGGAGGGCAAGAAGGGGAAGTGGAAACAGAGGGGGACACAGTACTCCTACTCAGGATTTGTTGATCTCAAAAGTATTATGGCCTTGATTACATCCTTCATGTTACATGTAGCTAATGGTGGTTCATCAGGGGTTCGGTCAAAGCATATGATGAGGAATGAAAATTCTTTCCAGAGACATCTCTCTTTGTCACTTTTAGCTGGACATCACTGTTAATGTGTACACTTTTATAGTTATGTTGTTCGACTGCTGCAAAATCGCATTTTAAATACCATGTAACATATCTATTTGTAATTCATAAATGGATATAAAAAAGGCTTTTGAGTATGCATATGTAGATTGGATTGTAAATATTTAAAAAATATATATGCAAATGAAATGATTACTACATAATCAAAGAGGCAAACTTCCAAAATATTTTTGTCTTCGGGATTTTTATACAAAACGATTACTCCAATACGTCAGATCTCTGTGCTGTTTACTGAATACACAAATAAATGACAGCCCCCAATCTCAAAACACAGAACACAATAATCCTTTCAAAATTACACTTTCTTCATAAATTTGATTTTTTAATGACAAGGAAAAATATATTTTGTTCAGACGAACCTTAAGTGTCAGTTGAATACTGAAATTGCAGTAAATAAGCATCAGTAACTGTCCTTGTACTTTGATTAATATGTCCTACACCATATATTGTAAGTAAGCTAATTAGACTGCCTTACTGGATTTGCATGTGCGGTACTTTGATTACTGGAGCAAAAATGGGAACTGTGGTGTCTTTGTTGTACATTTGATGGTGAACCGGAAATTTCTCAAGTGGGATGATATGAGAATGTGGCACACGCACACGCTACCGGGGACACGTGGTGCACACACACCTGAGCACGTGGCTGTGCTAATGAGATCTCACTTAGCTGCAAACAATTAATGCGACTTCTTCTGCAAAGAAGATTAAATGGGAAGAGTAAAATTTCAGCTTGTAATAAAATTGATATTTTGTGTTTAGTTGTGTAAATAGTTAAAAGGGTTTTTGTTTTATTTGTATCTATTTTATTTGTGCCCTGTGGTGGGTTGGCGCCCCGCCCTGGGTGTCCCCTGCCCTGCGCCCTATGTGCTCTGGGATGGGCTCCAGGTTTCCCCGCGACCCTCACCAGGAATAAGCGGTATAAGATAAGGAATAAGATAATGGATGGATGGATTTTATTTGTTTATAAGTTTATGTCTCCAATATGAGACCTCTTACAAAAGAGAATAAGATAGCAAAGGTAACAGGGGTCAGGGTCCTGGAGTGCCCCAGCAGGTGCACGTTTTTGTTTCAGCCAATTAATTCAGTTTAATTTTACCACTATGTTACTTTTATATTAATTATAGTGTTGCTTCTCTTTATTCTTCCCGATCATTTGCATCAGTCTGTGCTTAGTTTTTTAAATTTATTGACAGAAAACAAGAGTTAAAAAAGAACATTAAAAGTGAGACTCGTGCTTTAAAATGTTTTTTAAAGCACAAGAGTCAATTTAAAGCATTTATAAAAATATAAATCACACAAAAACGCATTATTTAAACTGCCGCATCATAGATGAAAATGACTGGATAATTCAGAATGCTGTTTAATTCAACTTTGTAATCCTTAATTGTATTTAAATTGTAACAATTGTGGTGCCAATAAAGACTGCTTAATCAGGAGTGTGACTTACATGATCATTATCAAGACATGGATTAAAACATACCATAACTCTTTAAAAATGACATCAGTAAGTCTTTGTCATGCTTTTGAAATTCTTTCTTAAAATGAACAAATACTATTGAAAGTTCCTGGATTGACACAGTAATTCTATAAAAAAGCACATAACATTAAATTGATATTAAGGTTCAATAGAAAGTATAAATTGGCTGAAAGAACAACCTGCGCTACCTGCAGCGCTCCGGACCCAAAGTCCCTGATATATACAGTCCATTCGTGCTCTCTACTTGTCACGTTATGCTGTCATTCGTGGTTAGGTTTGCTATATGAGCAAAATGATGGACTTCATAAATGAAAGATTTACTCCACAATACGAGAGAGGATGGAAAGGGATCTCCTGGTTAAAAATGTCTTTGTGGCATTACTAACGAGCACTATAGGCCACAACGCATAACCAAGCTGCTCTAACGCAGTGGCAGACAGGTGGTTTCTCTACAACATTCCTAGAGAGCAGGACGGTAACAGGTCATCAGCTCCGTGTGAAATCTGCGTCGGACGACTGCAGACGAGGATCAGAACCCATTGTCTCATTCTTTTCTTTTCCAGCGCTTTCTTTCTTGCCGCAGTGGAAAGTAAATAAATTCGCAAAGCGTGTTTTCTTGTTAGTTCGCCGGCGTTAAAATAGTAGCAGACAAGTGAAGCTCCCGAAGCGGCCGCTCGCTGAGCTCTGCAGGGGGCCGCGCGCCACACTGTCGCACGCAGGCGGGAGCGCTCGCAGTCTTAGGCTGAGTGTTAACGAGATGCGATGTCTCTACGGGCCCGCCTCGTATTAATACATTCGCGGTAAATAATTAATATGAAGGCTTTGACTTTACTGAGAGATCTACCGCTGCGTTTCAAATGGCCGTGTTCTTACAAAGCTGCACATCTTTGTTCTTCTTCCGCAGTCTCCACGGCCACATTAACGGGGTACTTGAACAGTGTGGGCTTCCACTATCTGCTCGCAGCCTCGTACACATATTAAATGGAAGGAGTGCTTGTGTTTACGAACTTGTAGAAGAATGCTTTTCCTGTCATGTCTATACAGTTTTGATAAAAGGCGATTATCAGTATAAGCCTACTCATTGCTTGTTTTTCATTCAGGGATCTGTCTTGCTAATGTATTGTTAATATTTTTCTATGTAGCAGTGCTGAGGATGTAACAAAAGTGATTTAAAATGCCATACACAAGCACCGTTGAGTAAGGAAGCTATAGGCCTACGGAAAAAGTTTTCAGTTCTTATTGCTGAAAATAACGTTCTATATATATGAGGCATTTAAAGCCATTTAATTTCTATACTGTTATAGAAAGCAGCTTAACAGAAGATAAAGGCAACATTTCACTTTATTGTGCTGATTTTAAGGAAGCTGAAAGCTTGTCATTGCCAACTGGACGGTCTAATAATACCTCATCTAAACTGTGCAACTCCCACTTGAAGCAAAGTTCATGCTGGAATAGGCAATTCCAAGCATCATGTGGGAGACTTTCTCCCAGCAACGTGCGTTTCAAAATTAGACGAGGCATCAAAATCACGTCTGGCCAGATAAAAGAGGAGGGAGCGGCGTGGGATGCATGGGCGTGCGTGTGGCAGAGTTGAGCACCAGAGGCCTTCAACCAGTGGAAGCCTGAGCCCGTCCAGTAGTTGCGAATTTTTGCCACCTTTTTAAGCTTCCGTCACAAACATAAAAATTTTCACTAATGAAAATTAATTACTGGGGTGCTCAATACGTCTGAGTAATAAAGGGACTGCTTTGTTAACTAGGTCTTTTGTTGTTCATTTAACTGCTGTCTAATTTTATTCTAGGTTACAGCTAATGTTGGTATTTCAAAATAAATTAAATATTTGTAGTTCATTTGGCACCCAATCAAATGTATATAAAAAGTGGTTTCAGCTGTCTTTATTTTCCTTATACTGTGTGTGTGTGTGTGTGTGTGTGTGTGTGTGTGTGTGTGTGTGTGTAGGGACTACGTGTATTACAATCCGAAAACTGCATATGTCGTACTGGCTGAAGAGAACATGTTGAATGTCCATGAACTTCACCTGGTTCATGTTTCTGGTGTCAAGCCTTTTTGAAAAGTTTGATAAGTTACGTGCTTGTTTCCATAACGTTCATGTGCCATCAGTGACGGCAGTGGATTTGGGCGCCCCCTTGTGGAGCAATGACTTGCCGATTATGGCTCAACAGGACACGCTATTTAAACACGCTGTTTGATATTTCTTTCACTGCATGACGATGAAAGTATACAGGTATGACAATATTTTTTATATTTATATTCTTCACAGAATAACGTTACTGAAATCAAAGCAGAACCACGATTTCAAACCTGAACATTAGGAGGACCAGAATGTTGAGTTCAGTAATGCTAGCAGAAAGAGTGAAACACATTGATAAGTTTCTACTGTAAAACATGAGAATATGTTGTCAGGAAAAAATTAACATCAAAGACAGGTTAATTAGACATTACTTCAGATCCACAGACACAAATGTTTTTTTAGTTATTTTATTATTATAACTTTTTATATATGCATGACGTTATCATCCTTCCTGCCTGTACACTGGTTACATATACATGCAAATTATTTTACATATTTATATCCAAACCTAATGCCTAAAGCAGCACAAACAAATATTTCTACAGTACAAACTGTATTAACACACTATCGGAGACACAGGGTGCCAACTTCATGCAGGTTATATTTTTGGTAAATGGTTTATAATGTATTAATTGAGATTTACATATTATGTCATTTATAATTAACAAAACAAACCACTGATTGTACGTGGGAAAACTGAACATATTAAAAAAAAAAAAAAAAAAAAAAGAATTTTAACATTAAAAAAAAATATTTTAATAACACCATATGAAAGTGTTACAGTATTAAATCTTATCTGTAAGTTTATACAACAGCATTTTATTAATAAGGCTTTAAAAGACTGGAAGAAAGGTAGGTTTATAGTGTGGCTATAAGTGTTGAGAATACAATTTAATTCAGATTAAATCTAATATTTTCAGACATTGGCTTTCCATACTCACTTACAGTTATTTTATAATAAGTACTGTAATAATGAAATGTCTTCCACCAATA
>JABJVR010000095.1:10041608-10052707 GCA_025773905.1 Chitala chitala
GTGGCTGAGTTGCTGTTGTTCCCAGTTGCTTCCACTTTGTTATAATACCACTAACAGTTGACCATGGAATATTTAGTTGCAAGGAAATTTCACAGATGGACTTATTGCACAGGTGGCAACCTATCACGGCACCATGCTTGAATTCACTGAGCTCCTGAGAGCCACCCATTCTTTCACAAATGTTTGTAGAAGCAGTCTGCATTCCTAGGTGCTTGATTTTATACACCTGTGGCCAATTTGGAGGGGTGTCTCAATACTTTTGGCAAAATAGTGTGTAGTCAGGACTCTGGAGGAGCACCACTTCTCATGATGAAGAACACCATGGGATCTTTGATGACCATGGTGAGCCAGGACCTTGGTTTTATGTGTCATCTGAAGGATTGTGCCACTTTGTACAGTACAGTGTTCCTGTCACTCTGATGGGGCGTTAGGACCCATACAGACTGCACGGTGATCACTCCTTGCTAGTCCCACTAACATTACATCCAACAGCAACCATATCTTTCCCAGGTGGTCTCCTCCCATTCAGATACTAACCAGGGTCAACGATGATTAGTTTTCATGGGCTGTCACACCTCTGCTGGTGATACAGGTCTCTCAAGGCCAGTGGCTAATCCCGTGCTACTGTAATCCTGTGTTCTCATGTTTGGAGGAGAGTGAGCTACTCACACAATTTTATGAATGGTTATATAAAGATTTAAAACTTAACTAATGCTTAACTTTAACGGCAAAATCAGTTATACTGAAAAAATATCAGGAATGGCCACAAGGGGCAATGCAGTCCATACATTTTAACCACTAAATAGGAGTCTGCTGGGTCAGGCTGCATAGTCTGCATTTCATCTTACAGCTCCTGATCAGCCCGCTTGAACAATGAGGCATATAACGCCCCATCTCATACTCACACACCACACCTCCACCCCAGTACACATAGTGGACACCTGTCAGCAGAAGACCATGACTGTCCGTAAGCCATGTTGTCCCCACTGCAGTAATTCATCTAATTTTTAAAGTCTTCCATTGTGTCATGCTGCATTACAGATGCATTTGTTTAAGCATCCTGTTTGTTCCATGATCCTGAACACTCCTATAAACATATATTTGCATCCATTTTGAGTTTAAGACCTTTTGGTATTTGTTTGTAAAGGAAAGGTGTTCATTTAGAAATGGATCAGTTTGTTATTTGTGTGCATGTGTGCATATATGTTTGTCTGTCTGTCTGTGTGTGTGTGTGTGTGTGTGTGTATATGTGTCTTCAGTAAATGTCTTAGAATTTAACAAAAGTAAAATCTGTCCTGTTTACCTAACTAGATTTTAAAAAAAGGCTTAAAATAAAATAAGAATTTAGTGATGTGAAAAGAAATGCAAATGAAATCTTCATTGTTGACCTATGATTTTTTTTTATGTAGAGAAAAGCAGGTATAAACTTGTGTAGCGTAATGTGAAAGCTCTATCGTGAGAATCCCCCAGTATTCAGGACAAGAGTTTGATTAGTCCCCCAAGTGAGGGACTTGGGTCTTGTCTGGTAACTCTGTGAGGGCTGTGAGGTCAGGAGTTTAAGCCTGGGTCACCCCTGTTACACCTGCCATTGCTTGCAATATAATGAACATCACTAGAAAAAAATACTTATTACTAGATCATTTTGAAATAAAATACGTTTGTCCATCCATCAAAAAACCACATACCACTAAAACAGGTATTTTATTACTTACAATTAATGGATAAAAGGCTAACAAATACATAGATTAGTCAAAAATAATATTTTACCACATTTTTTGTATGATATTTTTTTCTAGCTAAATACCCTTGTGAAGAATCTCCATTTAAACATTAAGTAAAGGTTGTAACACAGTTATGTTTTTAAACAGCCTTGTTAATAATGTGTTTAAAGCTTTGAGTTACGCCAGTGTGTAATGCTCAGCAACGTAGGAGAATGCAGAAGTCCACGCAACTGCAAGAGCTTCAATGACAAACTAATAACATAGTCCAAAGCCACATCTAAATACACAGTGCAAAAAGGTCAGAGAGTCAGGTAGCCAGTCCAAAGGGCAAATAAAACAGGCACAAAGACTGAACACACCACAAAAAGACTGATACAAGCACCGAGAGCATGGACTGGAAAAAACTGAACACAATGTGAGGCAGGATATACTGGGAACCTAAAGACTCACAGGGATAACTGTAACACATATAACTATTGGGACACAGAACCTGAGAGAAATAGAACCCACAGACCTAAGGGACACAAGGAACAACAAGATGGCCCTAAGAGCCTATTGCTCAGTATGTGCCCCAAAACAACAATATCTCACAAAGACTAAAACAAGACATGACCCATACAAAGGAAGACACAGGACACCGGACTTAGGTGGAAACGTTCATGGAGACTAATGAAGGCACGATGAAGACAGGGTAACAAGACAGAGACGTTAAAGAGACAGCCACAAGACGACACTAGAAATCGATACTAAGGGAGCACAAAAATCAGAACACATACAGGTAGATATAATCTAATGGGGAGACACAAAAGGACTTTGAGGGAATACGAGAAGACGAGGTCACAGGAAAGGGAAGCAAGATTTAGAAAAAAGGGAACCAGATGGAGAAAACCCAGAAAACATGACCAAGAAGCCAGGGGGTGTGATCTCGTGCCTGGGCCGTCAAGTCATGCTTCACACGATGTTAAACCACAGAGCACAAACCAAACAAATGTTTTTAAAAAACAAAGAATCAGAAGTTCAACATTAGCTGTTCAACCAGAAAGAAAAGGAGACTGATAGGAGTGTGTGACGTACATTACGTGTGGTGGTAAGTGTAAACACAAAGGAAATGAGCAGAGAAATAAACAACTGAGTGTACTGATGCTGGTACAGGCTAAAGGGAGGACTAGCTAAAGGGAGGACTATTAAGCCTCCCATGTCAGCCTTTTTTGATGGCTCCTGGACTCATCTGAACTCCTTTTATTCAGAGTTATTTGTCTATTTTGATAGACATCCATTCCAATTCAAGACAGAGAAGGACAAAATTGCCTTTGCCTTTCAGCACCTTACTGGGGAGGCTGCTGAATGGGCAAGAGAAAAACAAAACATGTGACGTGGACCCAAGGCCTCCCTCAAGGACTTCAATGACAGATTGTATGACTTTGTCATAAGCTGCTACCCAGAGGAGCCCATGAGTACTTTGCAATAAGGTGCAGTTAGCCTTGAGCCCATGAAGCATTCATCTATCTATATGGATCCGCTTTCATGCTCTGAGGCAGATAGTGACCTTGAGTGGGACAACATTGTCTATGCTGCTCCGTTCCCACCTGAAGGGGTAGAGGTAACCCTTCAGACAGAACGAACATAGTAGCGGTTGCGACCACTTAGACAGCTGTGTTGAATGCCCCCGGGTCCACCACAGCACCCAGACAGCCCTGGGTGGGAATGGGTGGAGTCACTCAACCCACTCAATACAGTGGCACTCCCACCTGGTGATGGCAGCCACCCAAACGTCAAGTCCTCCGGCCCACATATCATGTGTGCAACAGACCTGCCTTTCTCTGCTGTCCCAGGATCCTGTGGTGCATTGTGCTACCCAGTCACCAGTCCTCCTGTCCTGTGCTGTCCAGACCCTGTCAACTCTTGAAATCTCGCCCCAGGTTCCTCAGGTCTCGCAGCCTGGCCCTCTGGTCTCCTCCTAGCCGGCCCCATCGCTCTTTGATTGTGCTCACACGGGCATGTCATCTCATTTTGCTGCCTGTCTGTCTTGTGGTTCTTTGTTTCTTAGTTTGCTTTAGTTTTTGTCATCTTGTTTTTTCTGCCCCCCTGTTCCTGGGCTCATCTCCTGTACAGCCATAGGAGCGGCCTGGGTGAGGGGGGTACTGTCACATCCTGCCTGTCATGCTCCCTCTGTCCACCAGATGTCCTCCTTTCCTGTTGATGTCCCCGTTATTGCTCCCCAGCCCTGTGTAATTTTGCCATATTCATGTTCCTTTATATACTCCTCTCTTGTTTCATTTTCTTGCTAGTTGTTGTACTTGTAATGTGTTTGCTGGATTCCCCTGTAGCATTGTTATTTTGGATTCTTTTTTTGTTTTATATTAAACCTTCCTTTTGAACAATAGACCTCACCTCTCTTGCTTCATCTCCCAAAATGTTACAATAACAAAATATAATGTGTGTACATACAGTACTTTTGCAAACTGTCATCATGACACAATTACTGCAAAATCGTAGAAACCAAGAAATAATATATAACTGAGATGTGTCTGACATAGGAGGGGTGTGTAAATGGCACTGCCCCTTCCACACAATATTTCCAGCCATTCTGTCCCCATGCATAAACTGTAACTTAAGGTGTTGAATTATCATTTTGTTTTTTCAGTGCTTAAAGCCCAAACATATATATGTCACAAGGATCTCATCCAATCCTCCCCAAATGTTGGACATTATCATGATCTTACAGTGCTGGACATTATTGTAAGCTTTCAGTTGGACATTATCGTGAGCTTTCCATGTTTGATATGCACAAAATCATATCGAGTGTATTTCAGCAATGAGAAGCTATATACATGCAGAAAATATATTCATGCAATATATGCATGCTTATTGTATTCTGTGTAAAAGTACTAGTATTTTGGTAGTGTTATTCTTTAAGTCAAAGTACCGTTGTTCTGCTGATTGGAAAATCTTCAGTAAATCTCATCTGACGGGCAGCTCAATCTTCAGGAAATCTCATCTGAAGGGCAGCTTGAAAATCATCTGTTTGCCATGATGTCCTGTCCAATTTGGTAAAGAAAAAGCTTAATAACAGTCTTTTCTGAATGTCCTTTAACAACATGTTTCTGTTTTTTGAATGAATGTGAGGTGTTATTGAGGTGTGGAATAAGCATGTAATTTTCTTCTGCATAAATGTTTGGTGTTAATCACACAGTATAACTGCTTTTAATACAATATTGTATCCTTTAGTGTACTTTAGATAAATGCAATTTAAACATGGTAACATTTCTTGCTTTATTTTTCACAGAAGTTTGAGAAAACAAGCTGTCATGCTCTGTCAGCAAACAGATTTTAAAGAAATGATTGTTAGCTTTTCTGCCTGACAACAAAATCATCTTTTCCCATTAAAAGTGGAGTGGCTATGACGGCCTGCTCAAGCCTGGAGAAGATGAAATGTGGCAGCCTTATGGAAGGTGTGCTCACCTCAGAAGCCCCCCCCCCCCCCACACATGCGCTAACAGGCTTGCTTCTTGTTGTGGGGATTTTCCACTGACACTATTCGCTGAAGAGAAGCTGGACAAACACTGTTTCTTCTGGGCAGATTCTCTAAAGCCAATTTCACTCTCTGCTCTTTGGTTTCTCAGAACTGGTTGGATTCTCCAGCATGTTCACACGTGTTTAAGGAAACGCCACGTGTGAGCGTGGTGAACTGTTCTCACAAGGAGGTGTCAGTGAATCTGTGATTCTAGTTTACTTTCATTATGTCACATGTGTTACTGATTAGTTATAAAAATCCACACCTTACATAAATGTATTGCAATTTTATAGGTAATTCTGTGCTTGCTCAAAGTTTAAGTATTACTGTTAGAAGACAGAACTGTTTATATGTGTTCATATTTTAACGGTGTAATTATCTGATGGATTTGTCAGAGTTGTAAACGTTGTTTAGCAAACAGCCTTGTGTTCCAGGAAACAGACAAGAGACCAGTAAAGTGAAAACTAATGGAGTTTCCCACATTTCTTTGGGGAAAAAACCCCTCATCAGTCACCATTGCAGTTCCAGTATGAAAGAAAAGCCAGTGTCTGTTACAGGCAAGTTCAATCAAGCTTTTCAGCAGCTCACTCCAGGAAAACTAACTGCTGGGGTGACTTCCTGTCACATGACTCAGCAGGCATTAGTCCTCACAGTTTCAAAGTAAACTGAGCACTGGCAGCACATTCACCAACATCTCATTAAAATAAATCCCCATGAATACTGACAGTCTCTTTCTATTCAGTTTCCTTGTTTTCTGCCAATAACAACAGCAAAAATCGATTCCTGTTTTAAGGTACATTACACCAGTGATACATTTCTGTGATTAAAAATTATGAGTTAATTATGCATTATTCTTTATAGTAACTTCCTTCCTTTATTGATAGGACGTCTAGTATAAGCGTTTAATGCACTCATTGGTTTAAGCGCTGTCAGTCAAGGTCAGTTTCCACACTGATTTGGGACAGGGAAACAACAGTCCCTTATCGTTACGGTATTTTGGGCATTTTCCTGTACAAGACAGGATAACTAAGCTGTCTGCCAAGCTTAAGGTTCTGCCAGTACAGAACTGCAGCACACTGTTTCTTGTGGCTTACATATACGAATAAATACTGTCCCTTGGCATAATGGTATCTCCTCTTGGTTACTTAGCTGTGGCCAGTTCAGTTTCCTGAAATGTGTTCCTGGACTGAATTTGTAATGTTCTGTAGATTAAACTGAAATAGCTCTGGGAAATTTGTATTTAGAGCATTTTTTTGTGTGTTGAGCACAGCACTCGGCAATAAGCTGAGGTCCCGTCGGCGCTGAACACAAATGAAGAGACTGACTGAACACAGCAAATGAAACATATACCGCTGTTTTGTTTATGTCTACACAAAATATTGTTATTGTTTCATTGTCATTTTAGACAGAAGTTCTTTCATTCATCCATAATTCCACAGGTGTTCATCAAGCTACAGTCATGAGTGAGTTAAATCTATTTTACTAATAATGCATTGATACTGGAGAAGGAACGTTGATTTGCACCTCAGATATATTGTCAACAAACATGAATCTATTTAAGGTTTCTTAAGGACAAGTCTGTTGTTTGATTAAGCATCAGTTGTCAAGCAAGCTGGCCATAGATCTAACAGTTGTGGCTTAAATGTTCTATCACAGATCGATGGATCGCATGTGTTTGTAAGAATATTTTGATATTACTAATCTGAAGATTGAACAGATCACCAAAATGTGAAATAAAACACAAAATTGACTTGTCTTCGTATAAATAAACCTGCTAGGAGAAATGCCAACACAAAACATCTCACTAGTGCTCTGTAACTGCACAGTTGGAAACCCAATGAACACTAGTTGCTGACATATATGTAATGTATGAATACTTGGTACTGACATAAATATATAACATATTCTGAAAAGAGCCATGGTCTGTCCCCACTTTGATTTTTTTTTATGTTTTATCCATGGTCTACTGAAAGGGGGAGATGGAGTTCTTCAAGCAAAGACAGCCAATAACTGCTCCCAGTGGAAATTCCCTCTCCAGTCTATGCGGACTGCCATATTTTAAACACATTAATGTTCGTCATACACACAGCAATAAAGCACGTTTACTCAGTACAATCAGCTAGAGGGAGACTATAAATCATTCTCAGCCAGTTACACTTTGGCCATCTCACAAAAATGCCAGTGGAACATCACCTTTCTCAGTCATGTGCCCACACGTGTGCCCACACAGCTGCTGTAACTTGCACTTTATACTTTTGACCAAGGAAGTGCAAATCATGCTACAATTTTCACAGAGGATTCATATAATACATCTGTGGGACATGCTGGTACGTTAGTAAATATAAAATGAATAGTTACACATTCACAGGTCAAAGCAAACAATAAATGATGCACACAGCCTGAGTCCATGTGTGTGCATAAAAATACTCTGTCTTGTTTAGAATTTGAATTTAGACAGCAGCATATACACACACACACACAAGCTGTAAAACTTTGACTACATGGCAGAGTCAAGGTTTGGTCCCTATTCATACCTTTTACTATACTTATTGGAAAAAAAAAACCCTTTCATAGTAACAATTTTGATTGAAAATGTGTTTGAAGTGAAATATCAAAAGAGAATAAATATCCAGTTTGTGTTTTAAAACCTTATATTATGTTATGACAATCAAACAAGGCAGGAAGCCATAACACTGGAAGATTAGACATTTCATCTCAAGTCATTTCAAGTTATCAACTGGGTCAGAAAACTGTGCTGTGTCTCAGGGAAACCTAAAGTCAACAGGGTTCTGTGTTCAGGCTCGTGAGTCAAGGTATCCATGTTCTGGCCTGTGTGCAGTTCCTGGGGGCGCACACAGGTTTGTTTTGCTCTGTCACAGAGATAAGAGGGGCAGAGACAGACAAAAGACAACAAACCTGAAATGTGGAAGTCGCTTTATTACCGATAGTTCAAGTCAATGGTGACTATAATTCAAGCACGTTATTTGTAGCTTGTAAAATGTAATGTAGATAGGTTACATAGACAAAAAAAATTCTTTTAAGCATATGACATATAACGTGTAATTTTTTAAGGCGTTAAATAATATGCCAGTAAATGTGCGGGTGTGCGTGTGTGTGTGTGTGTGTGTGCGTGCATGGGTGTACGTGCACAATACAGTTCAATAGTGGCTGCTGTCCAGTTCGGGCATGTTCTGGAAGTTGGCGGAGGCTCTTGGCAGAATGAAAGCCCCCTGACGTCATCGCACCCTCCTGTGGGAACCTTTGGCTGGGTCTCACCCTCGATTTTTGTTATTGTGAGAGTGTGTGAGAACATGGGGACAGGAAGGCATTCAGTACACACTTCCAGTGCTGGGGGGGGGCATTTCCACATCTCCTCTGAGCCGCCCATGTGCGCCTCTCTACATCAGCTCTCTCCCTCCCATGAGAAGTGGATAACAGCCCACAATGTGCTTTGTGACTTGAGAGGAACAGCTGTGGAGAACATCATGGGTCATATCTTACACATTTTTTTAAGGTCATTCACATCTCACTCATTTCCACTTAGCTATGATTTTACATTAATATGTTGCTGAATTAAGTCTGGACAGTGTGAAATGTTTTGGTGTAAATGCAAAAGCAACAGAAAGAAATTAGTAAGTATTTCTCAAGTTTTAAACACATGTAATTACATTTGTGCACAAAGTGCTTCTTGTTGATGATGTGTACTGTACATTTCTGGAACCTGTGCTGTCAGGGTGCACAGACGGTGCTGCAGGGAAATTCTGCTGTCTAGCTATGAGCTAACAGTGTGGTGGACAGCGGACCATGTCAGACCTGCAGGGCAGTTGTGTTGCAGTAACATCTGTCTCGATGGGGGAATCTGACCTGAAGGCTCTAAGCTGAGTTGGGTCAGGCACTTTGATACCCAGCCACCTCTCTTCCCTTGATGTGACAGTCAGAGGAATGTGAACAGGAAGAGAGGGAAGACACAGGGAAGTCAGTCCAAGGTAAGTCAGTGGGCTTTACTACTGGTACTATGATTTGCTAATTTTTGTTGCCACAGTTTAACAGTTTAATTATTTAACACTAACATCTGCTTAGAGGTTTGTGCACAGATACTCCTGGCAATAACTGAGACATTATTGTTGTCTTTGTTTTTCCATAGACAAACATCCAATGATGGGAGGATGACACATCAAGAAAGGTACATCTTTTAAACATTCAGATTCGGCACAGAATGAAAGACGTTGTTTCATTATCCTGCTGGTCTGAATGCTTCCTGAGTACACTGTACATCTCCTGAAAACATGTGATGTCTCAGTTCCAGGCAGGTGCTTGAAAATGCTTGTAAAGTGCATTTTCATTTTTAACAATTTCAAAGAAAATGGATCTGAAAGCAGAGCAGAGGCTCTGTCCAAGAACAGCTGCTCAGCCAACAGCAGGAAACTGCTGCAAGACCCCAGACATGCCGTATTTATTTGTGTGCTCGTGCGAGCGAGTGAATGTTTGTGTGTGCAGCCCTCACCCCCTGAAGCCAACCAGAATGCCGGCGCACACGTCTGTGAGAGGAGCCAGGACATCGCAGCGCCTCCCGCTGCCCCTCCTCTGCTGACCAGAGCTACCCTCCGCATCTGGGTCTGCGCCAACACAAACACAGCTGGAGAGAGACATGGCAGGGGAGAGGAAGCGAGAGAAGCAGAGAAGGAGAAAGGAAAAGAAACATTGGTAAGGCACCATCTGCTTTGCGGGCTACCTGTGAGGCCCTGCACTCAGTATCCACATCCAGACAGATGTACACGTTCCTGTACGCTTAGCAACAGCTATCCCAGAGTGCTGATCACAGTTTGTCTGGTGAGACTCGCTTGGTAACGTGCCACCTAGGAATGCTGTTATTTCAATGCACAGTATAAATAACATTTTCAGGATTCATTTCCATTCCTGTTATAAAACTCTCCCTTAATTAGCTACTGCTATAATGGTTATAAGTGGTGTAAAAAATGAATTTTACATTTTTTTGCTCCTCATATGTTCATAGCTTTTGTAACATAAAGGAACATGTCCAGGGTAGGTACAGAGACTGAGCAGTAAGGCACTGGCCCTCCAGGCAGAAGGTTGCGGGTTCAAACTACATCTATGTGCACAGCCCTGAAATGGGTAATACCTTGTTTGGGTTATTTTCTGCCCCATGGCCTA
This sequence comes from Chitala chitala, assembly GCA_025773905.1. Lineage (NCBI taxonomy): Eukaryota > Metazoa > Chordata > Actinopteri > Osteoglossiformes > Notopteridae > Chitala > Chitala chitala. The sequence goes on from JABJVR010000095.1 coordinate 10,052,016, forward strand.
GGTTGCCCCCTTAGGCTCTGGGTCACCTGCAACCCTGCAAAGGAGAAGTTGTTGTATGGATGGATGGAACACATAAATTCAGAAATAAATAAAGAATCCTATAAAAGAAAGATATAAAATGAATAAGGTGGCATTTTGTTCCTTTGCCTCAGAAGCTTCTTTTTCTCTGAGTGTGAGCAGACAGAGAGGGATGTGGTTCTGACTACACTCAGCCTGGCCTTACTGAAGGTAGTGCAGCCACTAACGCTCTGTATTGAGATAAATTTATTATGTGCGTTTCTACTTCCAGATATCATTAACTGTAACATAATTACACTTTTTAATTAAATGCCAGGGTAGAGCTCAGACTCATGTTTGTCATTTATCAGAAAAAGCCAAAATAAATTTGGTAGACATGTTTTAAAATGGTTGTGTGTGTGTGTGTGTGTGTGTGTGTGTGTGTGTGTGTGTGTGTGTGCGTGTGTTTATTAAGCTCCCCGGAATTCCGTTTGGTTTAAGGCCAGATCACTGGTGCAGCTGAAAGTGAACTAGACCATCGTTCAGCTACATGAAACATGGCTGAACCCAGGCTTACCCCATGCTGAGCACAGGCTTATCCCATGCTAAACCCATACTGACACCAGGCAGAGCCCTGGCTTACCCCATGTTGAGCCCATGCTGAACTCAGGCTGAGAGCAGGCTGAGAGCAGGCT
>JABJVR010000095.1:10052807-10109647 GCA_025773905.1 Chitala chitala
TACCCCAGGCTGAGCCCAGGCTGAGCCCAGGCTGAGAGCAGGCTGAGAACAGGCTTACCCCAGGCTGAGCCCAGGCTGAGCCCATGCTGAGCCCAGGCTGAGAGCAGGCTGAGAGCAGGCTTACCCCAGGCTGAGCCCAGGCTGAGCCCAGGCTGAGAGCAGGCTGAGAACAGGCTTACCCCAGGCTGAGCCCAGGCTTACCCCAGGCTGAGCCCAGGCTGAGCCCATGCTGAGCCCAGGCTGAGAGCAAACTTACCCCAGGGCCCCATGGAACAATGACGCTGTTCCCTGTGAGTGGTGCCATGGCTTAGTGTGTCAGTACTCTGCCCAGTGCTGTGTGCATGCCAGACCACAGTGTGTTTCCACCTCATGGGAGGGCTCCAAAAGAAGTTGCATACTAAGATGGAAGATCGAAGTCATGGCCTGGGCCTAGATTTTCCAAATTTGTTACTCACTGAATGCCTTGTGCCAATTTGCTTGTAATTAATGGTGTTAATATGACTGTAATTGTAAGGAACTAGTCTGGCAGGAAACAGCACACAAAACAGCTGCCCTGAATAAGAGATTTTAACAGCTCTACAGAAGCTGTGTATCTGGAAGTGTTTCCTCTTTTCCTCCTTCCTTTTTCACCCCTTCCTTTTCTTTCCTCTGCTGTTCTTTGCTGCTTTCAAAGTGCTGTCTCAGTTATTAGAAAGGTTTACTTTAATGTAAATGAGTTTTAGCATAATGGAAGCTTTGTAATGATTCAGCTTGGCATAGTTGCCACAATATATAGATGAACTAACATTTTAAAACTGTTAATGTTTGACATGTAAAGATTCTAGGGGATGTTAATAAAGGAACTGATTAGTTAGACTTAGTGCATCTTAGCAAGATTTTCAATCTTATTTATAAATGCAGTTCTTGTCTCCAAGCAGAATTTAGAAGACATCCACAGACAAGAAAGTGCTTCTATTTTAACTGAGGGCTCTTTCACCAAGCAGGAACAGGGGAATAGATTACTAAATGACCAGGAATGTAAGTTTATTATTTATTTATTACAAAGTTTTCCTAATCATGGCAAAGTGTATATGACAGGCAATAGAACGGAATAGAACCTTCTGCAAACCAAAAGCAAACCACAACCATTCATGTCTAATATTCCAAGCAACATTAATGAAGATTAGCATATCTTTTCCTGTCAGCCTGAGTAACTTTGAATGCCCACCATCTGTAGGTAACAAAGACATTTGACTGATTTTTAGTCTTGGCAATAATCTGACATGCTTTTTACTGTTGTCAGTCCCACAAGTCCCCTCACAGCCCCCTCTCCCCAAACTGGACCGTTCTTAAAGGTCATCCACATTTAGTAAAATTTAGAATCATTTAACAGAAAGTGGGGCACAAATGCAGGAAAACAGTGGTTTACTACTGAATATAGTGTCAGAGACAGTGTGGGAACGTGCCCTCTGTGGGGCTGTAGCAGTGTCACGGTTTATTTTTACTGCTTTAATTTAGGGACTTGGGTTAGGCTCAGGTTAGGCTCAAGTCTGACTGTCATCAACGAGAGAGAATATGTATAGCACAAAGCGCTCATGTCCAGTTCGAGTTAAACAAAAAATAATGTTACAAAGTCTATAAGAAAGCAGACTTTAAATATAAAAAAATACTAATAATAACATCAGCAGCATCAGTAACAACTGTGAAAAAAGTAGCATAGTTACAAAAGTAGTAATAAAATACTAACAACAACAGTGCTATTAATACTGTTACTGCTACTATTACTGCTACTGCTACTATTAGTACTACTACTACTACTAGTACTACTAATAAAGTAAAATTAAAAAAAAATAAATAATAATAATTGCATCAATGTGGCTCAGTAGGGTCACTGTCTTGAATCTGAGCCTCAACACAGTGTGTGTGTGTGTGTGTGTGTGTGTTCTCCCTGTATACATATGAATGTTTTAGATAAGATATGTACATCATGAAATACTGACTGAACTGCCCCTATGTTGTCAGAGATGTGCCTTGTGGCTCAGGTTAGGCTCAAATCTGACTGCAAATTAGACCTGGATTAGAATAGTGTAATTTATTCTATAATTTATGGAATAATTACTACAATTTATAATAATTACTATTATTACACATTTAACTATTCAAAAATATAACTTTCTATGAAATCGGAACACTTTATATGATACACTTGCTGGTTACAGTACTATTTATTTCTTAAATAGCTTTTTATAGCCAGTAGGGGGAGCCCTCTGCTCACAGCCTTTCTAAGCATAAATTCTAAATTCAATACTGTTACAGGCTGCTCGGAACCGAATATGCTCATGTCATCAAAAACATGCAACATATTAGAAACGAATACGTGCAACGTGCAGTCTTTGTGATTTATCAGTAAATCTTCTGAGGTGGACTATCGCTGATGATGTGAATGATTCTTGAAACAGGAGGTGGGATTTCAGTTATTTGTGCGTATACAGGACAGTGTTAATGCACGTTCACAGCTTGGTCTGTTGAATTAAATATGACACTAAACATGTCTTTTAACCCAGCATGCAGAAAATAACATCCAGCAGCTTGCATATGATAGCTAAACTGAATAGAGACAACAGAACCCAACTATCATTTCAGTCATTTGCTCTGCCCAGGGCTGAAATTAGTCCAGTTCTATATATGTTCAGTGCACTTGTTGTTTATGTACTCAACCCTTACAATTAGTATCAATGCTTTAATCTGCTAAGCAGCTCAGACTTCATAGACGTCATAATGCATTATTGGTACTATAAACCTCACAATAAGCAACGTGAGTTTATTAGGCGGTAGGTAAAACGAAGTTATCACTGGTGGATACCAAGTTTGACCAGTTTTGCTTGAATTGAATGTGTTTAGAGGTACATTGTTCACCTGTTATAGAGGGGCATAGCTCAGACCCGCTCTGCCACATTGCGTTGTAAAAGAAGTCTAAAAAGTCACTTTCAAATATTAAAACTACACTTATGTTAACTCACCAAAAACGTTTTCTGCTTTGTCACAATATGGACAAAACAAAGCAATACATTGATTTGTGAGAAACTGTGCACGAATCTAGTCCGAAATACTCTGGATTAAAAATGTAATTTACATTAGTCATGTCTACAGCTGCGGTTCATGTCCTTAGTGTACCCTTGCCAACAAAGAAACAAGTGCTTATTTTACACCCTGATGAGTTGCTAGATCAGTGGTGGCTGTCTTGAATTACCTTTCAGAGCACTAAGCTTCATGCAGGACTGTGATTGAGCATCGATGCTAATGTTCATGAATGTTAGGGATGTTTGTGGTCTAAATCCCTGGCATCACCCTCATCCTCTCTCCACCCCAGCTCTTCCCTCTCTGGCCCCTAACTCAGCTTTCTTTCTATGCTGGCTCCACTGTCACTGCCCTACTGACTCCACCCTGTCTGCCTACTGACTCCACCCTTTCTATCTCCTGACTCCACCCTCTCTGTCCCTTGCTCCACCCTCACACTGCTCCTTCAATGAGACAACTATAAAACCCAGTACAGTCCATGTATGCTTTGCAGCTGCACTGAACAAACTTAAATAGCTTTACCCTGCAATAAAACAAACCATTCACAGCTTTGTTGACAAATTGAAAAACACAGCAGTTTTTCTTGATGCAGTCTTCTACAAAAAATTTGTGTCCTGCATTTACTCAATACCAGAGTCTGAATTAAGTCAGCCTTTAACTGAACGTGACTTTAAGCTCCAGTTATGCATGTCCACAGCAATACATTAATTGAAAACAAGACATATGCTGTTTTAAGTCATGTAGCTATTTTGAGAATGAAAGTCTCTCATGTTTATGTGTGTATTTTTGAACATGACATGAAAGTACTTGATTGCCATGGAACACAGGAAGGTGTGCCATATATTTTGGTACAAGAGAATCGAGTCAGGTGATGGAAAGTACACAGAACACACCATGGGGCCGATCATTCTCTGCTTTGTACACGTCATCACATCTTTTAGGGTTGCAAAAAACTGCTGGTTGCATCAAGCTGTGCATATTGTTGTAGGCTTAAATACCTAATAGCTGAATATAGTCATAAATCACAAATCACCTGACAATAATAGTGTGATTAAGTCACTGATCAAATTTTAATTGGTGTAGGCAATTCACACAGAGCGAAATCAGAATGACAATAGCGGATGTATTGCTAATTGTTAATTAATAGTAGAAAACTGAGCCAAAAATGAAAACTCATCGCCACAGGGGCTTTGGGTGTGGGAGCTGGACTGGCAGCATACCTGACAACCACGCACCATGCAACCCCAGCAAGCAATGATGTCATCACCTACAGCTAGGTGCACAGGTGTGTGGGGTGATATATGAACACAAGGTGTTTATCTGATAACAGAGAGGCCTACAGTTACATAACAAAGGAATGTCAGCAACGCTCAGTCTGAATGTACTTATTTGATTTGACCTTTGTGAAAATGGCTTTTTATGCATTACATCACCGTATCATGAATCTCAATATTACGCAAAGCAGATGTGTAAAAATAATAGCTATAGGTATATTTATTAGGTATAGTTTTCATTTTGTCTTCATTTGTAACATGCGTTACCATTTTTCATGTCATTTCAAAGGCCTGGTTTTGAGTGACTTCAGTGCTTTTTTACACAGTCATCTACAAATTAGAAAGATTTAGTTGGTGTAAAACAGTGTGTCACTAATCCCCCCCACTCCTTGACATAGGGGTAAAGCACACTGTGACATGAACCGCACAGTGTATCCTACCTTACACTGTACAGGAAGGTTTAGCCCTCGGGATTATGTTTTGTTACTCAGTGAGGATCACTTTCATATGATGAAATAACTCTCCTATATCCACCTGGTAACCCCCCCCAGTCCTGATATTCTCACCACACATCGCTGTTCTGCAGCTTCCTACCTGCTGGGCCCAGTATGCATGTTAATAGATGCATCTTCAGCAAAACATCCGAGACCAATTAAAAAAATAAAAAAATAAATAACGTTTTAAATCTGAGTTTGGACGTATTGGAAGGCTTGAGTCGTAGAGGGGTGCAGGAAAGATCCTACAGTGTTGATGACTCACTGAGGTAGTCACTACAGTGGTGTGTGGGACGTCACACATTCTCCCTGCATGCCGAGCTCCTCTCAGTGATAAAATGAAGTCACTGTGCCAGCACTGTTGCCTGCAGCCAAACGGGCTGGGAGACCTCTGTGACTCTGAGGAAGACAAAGAGAAACACGCACACACGCTCACAAGGGCTGGGAGCGCTCTCTGACTCTGAGTACGACAAAGAGAAACACACGCACACACAGCCAGAGAAGTGAGCCTGATGCTGTTTAAGCTGGAACTATCTAGTTTAGACCGGTAGCTGTTAGTGGAGGAGGGGGCTGAGGAGGCGATGTGTGTGTGTGTGTGTGTGTGTGTGTGTGTGTGTGTGTGTGTTTGAGGCCTTTGTCAGAAAAAGGATGAGTTTTTTACACCAGATATGACCACACAACTCACATGTATTTAGTTTTGAATACAGTTCATCATTATAATTATTTGTGACATATAGCACATTATAGAGTAATTATACAGAACTAAAATCAATAGCTGTGTGAGGTAAGGTGTGGCCTGGGTTATCTGAGCCGCTCCATCCTCATCCTCAGCAGGATAAGTAAAACAGAAAAACTGTGTTTTTAGATGGAGGAATGGATAGATATAACAAAGATGTGCAACATGAAAAAATGTTAAATAAATTAACAACTAACTACTCTGTCTTGCAGTTACTTTCAAATAATTTTGCACCATAACCTATTATATCCATCGTGTAGGTAAGGATCTGGAAAAAAGACATTGCATTGATAACATTGCATTAATCTGTGGATGTTGAAATAGCTCGTCCAGTTGAAAGCTCAAAGTTGTAATTGGGCCAAATACTAGGGTATATTACAACGCTGCCGAGTCTGCCAGTTTTCCTCTGACAGTTGCTTTGCTGTACACATCAGAGAGCTTCATGGCTGTGAAATGACTCTCAAAAATCTGTAAATTCAGAGAAAAACAGTGCAAGTTGTGTCTCCCCTCCCGATCTCGGTAATGTTCTTAGGACCCTTTTCATTTTTAAAGAATTCTCCATTGCCACTGCAACAATTTGGTGATGAATCTGACAGCGTACATAGTTCCTACAGGCAGTGGCTACAGATATAGCCTGTCATGCTATCTTTGAATCACACATACTGCTCTATGTAAATAGCAACTTCTGCTAATCCAATTATAATACTTTTGATTGCAAATTAGCATTGTCGCACATGTGCACCTGTCCAAAGTTTGATTATTCTCCAGATTTTCTGATGGGGTGGTTGACGTTTGGTCCATTGTCCCAGTGCTGCTGCTGCTTCTTTCTCAGGTGCAGTTGTACCAGCTGAGGTCATGCCCTCTCCTGCCCCTATAAACAACATTATGTAAAAACACGCTGTATTATCTACCTGACAGAACGTGTTGCTCCTGCATTTGTTGCCACGTGGGCGTGTTTAGTCGTGTGGCCGTTTGTTCAGGGGTGAGCTCAGACGGACAGCAGCCAGACATGCCTTCGACATTGTGGCACGCTGAAGCTGAACCCAGTTTGCACATCTAGTTATTTTCCTAGATATTTTAGTTGATATTGGCCATCTTCATTTGCAATTTCAAGGCCAGAGACTATATGAGTACTTAAGGAAAAAGAAAACTGACATTATTTTAAATCCAATCTGTTTATTGAATGTCTGTAATGTGTTATCCCTAGTCTAACTGTCAGTCAAGGTTTGTCTTACATTAAGATTGTCGTTTATGGTACAGTGCTGTTTTATGCCATTTTTTGGTTATTGGAAGGTCCTGATTATTACTCAAATATGAAAACTGGATTTATGTAAAGTTGACTACTATAGTTTGAAACTGATGACATGACATTGACTCCCCAGCAGAGATGCTTGTCTGCTGCAAAAGGAACCTTTCTCTTTGTACTAGTATGGGACGGCTAGACTCCCAGGTAATGGCCTGCACAAGACATTTGAATAACTGACAGTATGTCATAGGAATGTGATATAAATGCATATTATTATATATAACAATAAAACCAAGATACACAGATAGGCCTGACAGGCGGCAACAGTGGTGTGGTGGTAGCACTGTTGCCTTGCCCTTCAGACCTGCGGTTCAATTCCTGGGGTGTGTGTGTGTGTGTGTGTGTGTGTGGAGTTTGCATGTTCTCCCTGTGCTTAGTGGGTTTTCTCTGGTTTCCTCCCATGGTCCAAAGACATGCAGATTAGGTTGATTGGTGTTGATCGCCCATAGTGTGTATGCGTGTGCCATGTGATGGGTTGGCGCCCTGCCCTGGCTGTCCTCTGCCCTGTGCTTCCTGGGATGGGCTCCAGGCTTCTTGTGACCCTTAACAGGATAAATGGTTTGGAAGATGAATGAATAGCTCTGACAAAGTTTGTTAGAGCTGCTGACTCCTAATGTACCCCCCTGGATGAAGCTTCACCCAAGGGACACCACAAGCCTGTTGAGAGTTACTTCACCACCTGGAGCAAAGGAGGACTTTATTGTGTTATTTACATTCATTGTGCTGTTTACATTCATAGTCTCAATAAGTACCTGTTTATCCTGTAATGTCAGCATGCCAAGGAGGGGCTGGGCAGCCAGTCACCTTGGGCCCCCAGAGGTTTTTTTTTTTTGGTTCCTCTCCTTTTTTCTTGTCTGGCTTCATTTGTATTTATTCCTACTGCTGATTCATTAATATCTGCAATTTCTTCTTTAAAGTGCTTTGAGGCACATTGTTGTAAAAGGTGCTATGACAAAATAAATTGAATTGAATTGAATCCTGTTAACAGCCACGATACATTCGAAGCCATTAAGATGAGAAAGATAACAGTTATAGTGTCACCAACACACACATGGTAAACTACACTGCCTTACAGCTACATGCACACCCATATAGCACAGAAAACACATTCATACATACCAAACTACAGGATGGAGCAACAGCTCTGAAGAAGAAGAGGAAAAAAAAAACAATAGAGAAACAACGTAAAAACAACTTCTATAACATTTTAAAAATATGGCACTGAAAATTCACCCTTGGCTCCTCTGAGAACAAAACAAAACAATTCACATGTGAGTATGGAGTATGGTAGCAGAACTTTTTACTGTGTAAATCCTGCATTGCTGATGAGGTATTTTCCCAGCTTGTGTTTATGAACCGCATCAACTTGGCAAGCCTGACAAGTTTTTTTTTTTTCCTTCAAGGAAAATGCTGCCCACAGTTCCCAGAATCCACCTGGGCCCAGCCTGCAGCAGGATTCTGTGGTTCAGAGTTTGACTTTTCTAAAGTCATTGTTGCACTCTAGTGTTGTTATTACCCTCCTGACCTGAAGGATCTTAAATGATTCAGAGTAGGGTTTACCCACATTTTACCACAGAATGTGATTTTCATTTAATTAAAAAACTTGGATGGTTCGGAAGTAACAGTTTTCGGAGAATTCCCTGCAGTGTCAATGTCCCAGACTGCAAAATTGGCGACGCTAGAAACTTATTTTTATTTCAAAATTTGTTTGCCCAAAATAAAAGTGGATAAAATCTGGCATAATTCATGATACGTCATCACTGTTCCTTTAAAAGAAATAAACTGCCAGTCTCAGATATCTGCAGAACGCCCTGTGATACCAATACAAATGTGATATAACAAAAATCTTTTTTTAGTTTGGGTTGTAAAACAAAGTGATTGCATTGAATTAAATCTTAAATTGTCATAACGCATTCTTTCGGATCATTGTTGATTCTTATCTATCACTAAATGTAACAATCTTATCTGAAACATATTTCTGGAAATATAATTAATTTTTATCTAGCAAAGGTTCAAAGTATATTAATAGCTACAATGACTATATATTATGAGATTTGTTAAAGATTAGGTATTGTGTGTAATACTTCCGCCTGCACGGACTCCGGTCCTACGTTTTATTAGAAGGGGGTTACATACCAAACCATGCACAGCCTGAGAGGTGATGAAGAGTATAAGCAGCCAGTGGGAGAGACACAGAGTCTGGATCCAGAGGCAGGACCATGTGACACAGCGGAAGGTCAATGGGGAAATGGGCACAATAAGTGGCTGTCTTGCAAAACACATGGTCCTGAAATGCTAAAAATGGATTGGATACAAATGGAATGAACAGAGTTGGTGTATATGATGTTAAACACTCTTTGCATTTCAAGGCCATGTTTTTTCCCCATATATATAGGCGTGTGTGTGTGTGTGTGTGTGTGTGTGTGTGTGTGTGTGTGTGTGTGTGTGTGTGTGTGTGTGTGTGTGTGTGTGTGTCTGTAATTGGAAAGATTACTGAGTGGCATCACTTGACATCATTTACCTAAAACTGGTGGGAAGTGCTTCCCCCTTTTCAGTCATTTCAGAATTTCTAGTCTTAAATACTGCAGTTACTATATCTGCCTAAATATATCTAAATATACCATGACTCAGACTTTAACAGTAGCCCAGTGCTTTCTTTCTTCTTTGGTATTTTAGAGTACAGTGGCACAAAACATTTTGAAACAATTTTATGTTTTGTGCTGTAGCATAAACACACCATCTGAAATTTCATGTCTTCTTTTGTGACTTGAGTACCTTAGTAAGCTTTAAAACAATTAGCTTTTTTCTCCAGACATATAACAAAAGTCTAAGTCGTGAACGTGTAGTCCATTTTGTGTCCCTGATATCAAGAGATATAAAGAGACATGCATGATTTCAATACATTTATGTACTCACTCAAATTCATACTTAACTGTGTTTTGGAATCTATTTAACAAAGATAACTAATTAAAAACATTAATCACTGTAAAAAGTAAAATCACTAAATGCAGTTTTTGTGTTTTCTACCATATGTGACTGGTTTACCAGTGAAATAAACCTGTTGTCTGCATGGGGACTTACCAAGACACTGTTTGAGAAACACCATCTGATGAATGAGCAGAAACTGGCAAAGAATGTGACTTGCTGGCCATGGAATGAAGAGTCAGAGGTCCAATGAGTGTCAGATGGCCAGCGAATCACAGAGGGCCAGCAAGTCACAGAGGGCCAGCGAGTCACAAAGGGCCAGTGAGTCACAGAGGGCCAGCGAGTCACAAAGGACCGGTGAGTCACAGAAGGCCAGCAAGGGTCAGTGAGTCACAGAGGGCCAACAAGCCACAGAGGGCAGCAATTGGAGTGATGGCCAACACACAGAGGCCTTGCCTTCACAGCAGGTACGCCCAGAGCCTTAAAGCCCATCCCCACATCCTGACTCCTGACTGCCCACGCTGTTCTGTATCCATATGGTGGCGTGTGTTATTTACTTCCAGGCTTACCTTTGTCTGAACTTCTTTCCCCACTCTGGAGTTAATTCTCTATTCACCACGACCCTCTTAGTGTCTATCTCAGTTTGAAGGGAAACTGAGCGCCGCTCCTCTGTCCCACCCACAGAATGGTCTCTGCGCACATTCTGTTCCTTTATGCAACCTACATTCCAGCAGCCCCTGGCCTGACACAGTGTGCTGCTGAATGCAATCCAACAGCAAAGGGAGCAGGAAAGCACCACTTCTCCTGGAATGCTATTGCTGAGATGATTTTTAGGGATTTGGCAACAGATTAAAATAGAAGGAGGGAAAATATAAAGCAACCCACTTGGTAACTGTTGGACATAGTGACCAAAGGAGAGAATGTGTTCCTTTTTGGATTATAGACAATGTGTTCCTTTTGGATTATGGACAATGTGTTCCTTTTGGATTATGGACAAGTACATGTTCTGTGAAACATTGAGTAAAGTGGGACCTGTTCTGTGTTGAGCTGTGAAACTTTATACAGCAGTTAGAGAGAGTTAATAAATGTAATCCTTTGTTAATACAAGAAAAAAGTATATATATTGTGTGGGACAGAAGGACATGGAGACACAGCTGAAGGACAGAGGTAAAAGGAGACAGGAATAAGAGACAGGTTAGCAAATCACTCACCATAAAACAATACCTCACATAGCACTCTGGGTGGTGGGGAATTTAAGTACTGTGTGGGGAAACTGGATGATTTTGATTACAGGTGACTCCCATGAAAGTTAATTACTCTGGTTAGAGCATCTCTTGATTCAGGGATGATGCCTGACAATTATGCAATATTAATGGAAAAATGTCAATAATATAAAATGGAAATAAAGCATTATTTTAATTACTTCCCTGATTAGACATTTTATAGTTTAAAGAGTATAAATACTCCATGGAAAGGTTGTGTGTGTGTGTGTGTGTGTGTGTGTGTGCACTTGTACACTTGTGTGTGCGAGTATAGTAGATAGATATAAAAAATGGAAGAACAGAAGAGGCACTGATGGGTGGGGTGTGGTTATAACCCATAAATGAGCACATGAAGCGTGAGCTGGAATGCTGCGCTGTTCCAAAATGTGGGCGTCTGAAGACTGAACCATATCATGAGACCTACGGAAATTCTGTGACGGACACGCATGCAGGAAGCTGTTCATGTTTTCCCTCTAGGAACAACAGGAGGGTCTCAGAAATGATGGCCATGGTTGATACAGCTGCAACAGGTGCAGGTGGCTGTGTTTTACATCAGTTACCTCAACATTGTCCTGAAAGGACAATTTTCAGCACTATTCCTTTACATTTACATTCAACACTTACATTCTAACACTTTATTTCATTTTTCATGGTATAACATTTTTTATTTTTTTTAAAGGAAAAACTAAAACCATGAAAGATACAGCGGTGTAGCATGGTAGAATGTCCATTACAGGGTTAAAAAAGCACATTTACAAATATAGTGAAAAACGCCTTCGAGGCTCATTATATGTAGCAAAATCCCTCCTAAAAATCACCATGACAAACCAAACAAAGGTAACTGGATACAGATGATTTGTACTCATGAATCTCTGTTATTTCAGTAGCTCCATGTGTTTGGAATCCATTTTTTTTGTCAAAAAGCAAGACTTCCTTCTTTCCCATTCTTACATAACGCTTCATTTGTTTTAATGTAACGTGACAGAGAATCAGCAGTACGTATCCCTTCAAATTTCTGGCATTATTCTGTGAAAAGATTAAGAATGTTTTTGTCACCCCAAAGTAGCGCCTATACAAATTTTCTGTCTCAGCCATATCATATTTACCACAATTATATGTACATTGTAAAAATAATGTTAATTTTATATTTAGTTTCTTGATTGGCAGTTTAAACAAGGTGGCGCTTTTTTATGTGCATGTACAGGATCTGTCCCAGCAGCCTTTGAGTTATCGGTGCAAAACCATGACAAATGTGCACCCGACCCTTGTTAAGGAGATCCTCCAACCCTGCCCTCATGTCTATCGCTCGTCTCTCCAAGGCTGTGGTATTGAGTAAAACTGGACTGTAAACATTCTATGAAAATGGGGACAAATGAGGACGAATCTATAATGAACTGTGAAATTATTGTCTTATAACAATAACGTCAGTTAGTAAGATCAAACGTCTTATGGTATACACAAGTTCAAAGTTGCTGGAGCAGATATTCAAAATTGTCGGGTGCAGATATAATTTCAGATCCTTATGGGACTTCAGTCCCCTGTCTCATAAGGATCTTGTGTGACCTTCTAAGGTGTGGATAAATATTATGGCTGAGGTCCTGTTTCATTAGTTTTTACAAGTGTATTTCTCCACAATGGAAAGTTAGATCAGACACAAGATATAAAGTTCTGGCCTTTAGTAATGCAGTTTTATACGAGTGTAGGAGAGATAGGCAGGACTCATTTTCCTGAATAGACCTCAAAAGAAAATTCAAAGATAAACATGATAAGGTGGTTGACTTCTTCTGTGAGTATCAATAAAATGTACAGCCAAGGACTGAACACTGGACTTCTTTAAAGAGTTGCCACTTTAATTTCTTATCTGAGGGCATTAAAAGAACAGGAAATTACTGTTTGAACTACAATATATCTCAGGCAAAACAATAGTGTTTAAAGAAAGAAAACAATGTGATGTAGCATGCGATATAGTGTGTGATTCAAGAGAATGAATTTGTTTGCCTGACTGTATCCGTTTTCTGCAGAACAAAATTATTTAGACTTTTTATGTCATTGTCTTCTGAGAGTAGTTAGATGTAACACATAGTGGCTGGGTGGCTCAGTGGGTAGTGTGTCATACTGGGATGTGACAGTCTCCCTGCTCAAACCCTGCTCCAGCTGCCCCACACACACACACACACACACACACACACACACACACACACCTCCCTCAGGAAGACACATAGTGCTAGCTCCCCGGGCACCGCGTGTGGCTGATTTTTTTAATATTCATATGCTTGGATCTTCTCTGGCACTATAAACATATTGATTTGGGTATACACAGTGGACTGAAAGTTAAAAATGCAAATTCAGATTCAGTCTATAATAACTATTTAGTCTCCCTTTTAGCTGTAAGATGTACAAATAATTACTGTGAGGGCATTAATGGAGAACAAGGGACAAAACCTTCAGAGAACAAAGCAGATATAAATGCAAGTGGGGTAGGGTCAATGTTTAACTGATACAAAACAATTTACAAAAACAAAACCAAAAGAAAGTAAAACATACAAAAGAGAAACCTGTACACCACATAAATTATATCACAAAGTCACCTCAACCAAAACACCAGCAGCAAAATAATTGTTCCAGCAACCTTACATACAAAACAGAACAAGACACAGATGAGAACACTAACATAGCTGAACAAATTACATGTTTAGTGGGTGGTACCCCAAGCAAGTTAGATGGAAATTGCCATTGAGGCAAGCTGCGTGACAACTGGCATGTGAGACTCCAACACAGGGCAGACAGAGGAGAATTTAGGACTTGAAAAAGAGTTACTCATAGGTTGAGTAGACTTCAAAACAGTGTTCAAAAGTGTAAGTCAGAAAAAGTTCAAATCTGTAAACCAATAATGTCGTAGTGCAAGGAATTATAAAAACTGAAAACCAATACACAGGTATAAAAAAACTAGGAAAACAAAACACAAACGTCTGTTGAAACTAGAGCTTCAATATGAAAACAGGACCGGGAAACACCTCCCAGGTTTACCTGGAGTTTAATAAGGAAGTAAAACTGATAAGTGTCATTACCAATTTTTCAATCAGTTTTGACACAAGTTATTGCAAATGGGTGCTCACCATAACAGTAATGTGGTAAAATCTTCAGATAAGCTTATAAGAGAGGAAACTGGTAATCAGACAAGATACCATTAAAATAATGTTACTGAGGTATTTAACCAACCACTGCCATGGATTTAAATGCTGTGAACAACGCTGTTGTAACCTCTATGTTCAGGTTTGTTTCTGTATGTGTTCTCATGTGACTCCAGACAGGACTGATGAGCAAGCCTGTTCAAAACAGGTCTATTTCTGAATAAAATGATGTCACAGATTAACAGTCATGATACTCCATTTAAAAAAAAAGTCCTGGATTTGAAACTAAACAGAGCACTGAAAAGGCCGCGTGGGCGTTTTAAGCGAAAGTCAGTTAGTGAAGGATGTGGTGCCTCTCCCAGTAAGGGCAAAGTCAGGGAGGGGCTATGTGGCCTTAGCAGGTGTGCCTCAGGGCTAACGAATTGGAGCATTAGCAAGCAAAACATGCCACCTCTCGACGCCTGGGCTGTGTCTCCCACTTGTGTTACACGCACTAAAGATGCTGAAATTACAGACCATGCCTTTACTAGATCCTTCCTGAATCATTTACCTGACTTACACAAGAATTACTGTACACTGTATCTAAAAAAGGATACAATTTATTCCAAGTGTGTTTCTTATGATGCTTCCATTTGTTACAAAAATTGTTTCATATATATTTATTACCAGGTAACCATTACAGATTTTGAAGAAGCAAACTTTTTTCTCATTATAATATTCAGTTCAATTCAGTTCATTTTTACACCTTTTACAACATTGTGCCTCAAAGCACTTTACAGAAGAAATTGCAGATGTTAAAGAATAAGCAGCAGGAATAAATACAAATGAAGCCAGACAACAGCAGAGGTGTTCTCAGCCGTCCTGTAACAAAGTGGAAGCTAGTGTAGTAAAGCTGGGTCTGAGGTGCTCTGCTTCCTCTTCTTGGTCCAACTTGCTTATCTAGCTGCAGCATTTTCCATTAGCAGCAGCCTAAATAAATAGGACCAACAGCTGCATATAAGGAGTTACAATAATCTGAATGCAATGAGATAAGAGTACACATATCAAACACTAAGAAACAAAGAAACTATTTCAGTTTTCAATATCATTCTGAGCTGGAAAAACGTTTTATGTCAACAGGGTTTATTTGCTGATCAAATCTATAGAATTGTCCATACATTGTAAAAACAGTATTTGTATGATTTAGTGAGCCAAACAGAAAAATCTCAGTCATAATTTCATTTAACTGATGAAAAAATTAATCTATAACAGTAATGGCCACTGTGGTATTCATAAAGCCATACAGTAACATGTACTTGTAGTTCATTTTCAGAAATTTCCCCTCCAAAATAATTATAAAAACAATTCTGGGGCTTTCATGGAAGTCATGGAAGGTTGAATAAGGGGCTTCTGAAACATCTGCGTTTCACACCATGACCTGCAGCATTAATTATCTTTAAAAGTAACTGTTAAAATTTCAACACCCCTGTTGTGCTTGTTGTTTTTGTTCAATGACAAAGTCTTTTGCACCACTAAATCATAAAGGATGTTTCTTTCCAGTAATTTGGCTTATTTGCGCCACACACAAGAACATGTTGCTGTGGTTAACGCTCGGTGTGAAGGTCGTCTCCGTCACCTCGGGCTGCCGGCCTCAGCTGGCCAGCAGAGCCGTTGTGTCTGATCTCAGGCTGTGTGAGTTGCTACCTGACACCATGCTGCTAATCTGCCCTCCTCGAGGCTGCCTAGGTAAACACCTTTTCAGCAACCTCTTATTTACGGCAGCCTGGAAAGGCAGGCCTTGCCTATAAAAAGCTGCTGGCAGGCAGACACATGAAACAGGAAGACGTGAGGGGAACAGGAAGAGGAGGTTATAAGTGTGCTCTGTGAGGATAAACATTCATGACCTGGAGACATGCTGGAAGCAGCACGTGTTTATACACAAACAGCACCCTAACACCGCCGCGCAGACGATGTCTGTCTCGAGGAAATGATGTCGTACATGCTGAAAACATACCGAGCTTCATTAAGGTGTTGTGACTTACTTCAGTTACCACTCAAATCAAGCCAAAGTGTATCTAATCCTCATAAGTGACTACCTCCACACCAAAAAATGGTTATATTTTTCCCCCTTATTCACAAAATTTCAGTCTTCTGTTCAGTGAAGTGTGTGTAATAATCTAGTGAAAGAAGAAAAAATTAAAACGTATTTATCTCATGTAAAGACCAAATGCTGTAATTTCATAAAGACTTAATCACAAGCTTTTTCAATGAATATATGGATTACAAGAAGCACAGGTTTAAATATTATAGAAGTCTGCAGCAGCATCTTAACATTTAGAAATCTTTATTTCCATTATATTTACAATAAAATTTTGTGTGAATTGTAGCAATAACCTCAAAGGTTTGTGTTACTGCAGATGCTGCAAAGCCATCTTCCTCCATTGGGTAGATAAACAGTTTTCAGCTTCAGGAGGTCAGTCCCAATGACTTGCTGGCCACGTTCACCACACCTTCACCTTGGTGATGGTGCCGCCGGAGTACCGCACAGTCGCTCTGAGAGGCAAGGCTCTCGGTGGTGCTGTGTTGCACACTAACCAAGGCTTGCTGAGACAGATGGCCCTATTTCAGCTTTCTGGGAAAATAGTCTTTGCTGGGCCCTCTTTACAAGAGAAAATGTGTTAAGGGACCATGTCAGCTGGTTAGTTATGTAGACTCCAAGAAATCCCGACATTCCACTTTTTCTCCATATTGTATGTGGAGGGGAAAGGGTCTGTCTTCTTCATTTATGTGTTACAGCCTGGCTTGTTCAGGACCGCACATAAAAAGGGGGACACCACAACCAAGTTCAGTTATTAACAGAGCGTAATTTATTAATTAGTCATTTAGCAGACACTTTTATCCAAAGTGACTTACAACATTTCATATGCCTGTTATAATGAGCTAGCGCTGGGTGTCTTGCTCAGGGACACACCAGGTGGCTGGGCTGGAGAGTTCTGCATCCCAGCCTGATGTTCTACCCATTGAGCCACCAGGCATCAAACATACAAAGTCTAGGATACAGTAACAAAATATACAAAGGAATGAAGGGTGCTGAGAACTTAAACACCATCAATAGGATTTGGAGATTCAGGGAGATAACATGGATAACAGGTACTGAGAGAGAGAAAAAAAGAATATGAAATGAGGGTAAAGAACTTAAATAAAAATCAAGTGATACGTGCCCAGTGTAACGTTTGTGCCAAGCAGGCAAGAAAGGTGAGGTCAAATGTGCAAAAGGGAGCCTTTAATATAGGGCAAAACAAGGAATAAACATAGGAAATGGGGGTTAACTATGCTAAATTACAAACAATAGGGAAAACACTGGGCAGTAGAACAACAAGAAATGAACAACTACAGCTACACTCAGCACAACCATGAACCGCACATCAACACTAAGTTTACCAATACAACAACCAGCCAGGACACTATACAAACACAAGGTTTAAATGAACATGGTACAACAAGACTGGGCTGGGGAACACTAATGAGGAGACAATGAATTAGCACAGAGGAGACAGCAGGAAGAGTAACATCTAGTGGACACGAGGATTGACAGACAGGGATGTAACACCCAGCACTGCCAAAGTGCTTTCCTTGTGCCCTCTCCCCTCCCAAAGCAGAGATGTGGTCCTGATATAGGTTCTCAACCCCAGTTACAGGCACTCCAAATCCTCATTAACCTATCACCCCACCCCAGACCCAACCCAGCACGTGTACTGACAGAGAGAAGCCTGAAGGGGGGAACAACGGGGGGTCGTAACAGTCTGACATCTGTAGTGGTCTGCTTTGACTTGGTGGCATTTAGGACCAGATTGTTGACATTGTACCAGCTGACCAGGTGTTCCACCTCATTTCTGTACACTGGTTCCTCACCATCTTAAATCAGTACAGCCAGGGTTTCTGTTGACGCCGTCCACATTGCAAAACAATAACTTTAAAACAAAAAAATTGCGTAGATTACGCAATTTATTAAATACATAGCGTACGCTGCGTATATGAAAAGTTTGTCTTGTTTGTATAAAATAAATTAATGACCCAATATCTAATTTTGTTTCTTTACAATCAAGTTTAGACTGGCTTTTGTCAGTAGATTAATGTAATATAATATGATGTCTATCAATTAACGTACCTCTGTTGAGGCATCATATTTATTTTTAGAACATTCCATTTAAATTTATATGCTGGTAAAATGGAACTCGGTAATAAGCAAGAAGGACCCAGCTTTTCACAGGTGTCTGGATCCCAGGGACTCACTTTTCCAAAGCCCCATCCGAAACCCTGAGTACAGCTATTGTGGTGTCATTAGCAAATTTCATTGTTGTGTCTGAGCAGCAGTTCAGCTGTAAGTGAAAAGCACTGGGCTCAACACACAGCTCTGCAGAGTTGCTGTGCTCAAGGCGTGAGTGGAAGATCTATGACTTACAATCCTGACCACTCTGGTTTTATGTGCCTGTTTAAAATCTGGTTTATACTGCGTCATATAGAGATTACTGAACAATTAAAATCTCTTTTGGCGGTGTTAAGGGATAAAACCAGGAGGGGAAATGCGCTTTGTTAAAACCTGATTTGGCAGTGAAAACTGCCCCAAATGATTTATAGAAAGCCACTGTGTAGATGATTTAAAAAGAATAGATATGCAAAGAAATATATATTTTTTTATAGCAATGGAAAGTAAAAATAAATGCAATACAAAGATTTTGTACTTATGCCACCATGAATCTTTTACTAAATCAGTCTGTGATTTCACTGCACTCTTTACTATACCTGGAAAACGTACAGGAGCAGTTTTCGGGTCTTACCCCTGGGGCTCCACTAAGTACAATGGCTTTAGTTTTACCTACATCTTTTACCTTCACCTTACTTACATCAAATCACTGACGTCTGGTTTCTGTGCATCTCTCTCCTATTTGACTTCACAGATTGACATTTGGCTTCTGCCTCACTGTTGTAAAGAGAATTAAAAGCATTAAAAAGATTTGTAAGAGTATACAAACATTGTCTTTTCAGTTTAGGGTCTCTGTAGGCCTGAAAAACCACCAGGCAACAGAATAGGCTGAATCAACAGAATCACACCAGGCTGATTCCACCCTACAAACAGTAACTATCCAACATGGATAAAACACACACATTAATTGTGTACTAAGGCAGTAGTTTGACCCTGTCTGTGGAAACCCTGCCTTGTGCCTGTCTGTGGAGTACCTTGCCTTGTGCTTGACTGTGGAATACCCTATCTTATGCCTCTCTGTGGAAACCCCGCCTTGTGCCTGTCTGTGGAATACCCCGCCTTGTGCCTGTCTGTGGAATACCCTGCTTTGTGCCTGTCTGTGGAGTACCCTGCTTTGTGCCTGTCTGTGGAATAACCTACTTTGTGCCTGTCTGTGGAGTACCCTGCCTTGTGCCTGTCTGTGGAGCAACCTGCCTTGTGCCTGTCTGTGGAGCACCCTGCCTTGTGCCTGTCTGTGGAGCACCCTGCCTTGTGCTTGTCTGTGGAGTACCCTGCCTTGTGCCTGCACTGTAGTTTGTACTTCCATGAGGATGAGTGGAAATAAACCCAAACTTCATGCAATTATCTTTTTTTAACCTAAATGTGTTCCGTACGTTTGAACGTTTTATGGTACATGAAATGATGAGTAGAACCCCCCCTCCCCCCCCCAAAAAAAAGTTAATTTGGTATGGCATAAATATGCAAAGCATTACAAGAAAATCTGGAGTGCTATATAAACTATGTTCACAACTGCAACTTGTTGTTAACAATTTCAGTTATTGTTAAAATAAAATCAATCTCTCCAAAACATTATTGAGTGGACTGGATCATCTACATGTATTGGAAAGTACATGCTAGATAACCATTCCATTTTGTTTTAGGGAGGTTTCTATTGATCCATAATATGATTAAAGAAGCCTGGATACATGGTGATTGGGGGTGACAATCCACTCCTTTCTGAATACTGGGGAAGACATGCAGATCCCACATCCACACCTGAAATCTACACGTATGGTATGAATAACAGACTGGTTAAACTAAACTTTGGAATATACTGGAAAAAAGGTCAAGAGACATTCAGAGTCTCACAAGGTTAGACTAAAAGATGCTCTCAGAAATGGCAAAGAACGTCTATTGTCATCTGTGTGAAAACCCATGCGTTCACTGTCACACTATCCCAGCCATCCTGTCTGTGAACAGCTACAGTTAGTCATCTGCTTTTGTGCCCTGTAAACACAATAGCTCTAATTTCTACACCTATTTTAAAGTAAGGAAAATAATGCACACTTTGTGTAATGTGCAGTCACTATCTTGAGTTTAATTATAAATTGTACAAATTTAGTCACAATGTCCAAGTTTACATCAGGGCTTTTCCTAACTTGACTCATTGGCAATATAATGTAACGGTTGCTGGGCAAGTGCTCTGTGTGTGTGTTAACACACCCCGCTTGTTGCTTGGTACCATGCTCTCATTAACCTGTGTAACGTCGTCCACCTGTCATGTCCCCTGTGTCCTCCAGATGTTGTCATTTCCCTCGTTTCCATGTACTTAATAATTCTGTTCTCCCCTTGTTAATTATGTCAGTGGTTCCCAGCCATGTTCTATGTTGTTCTTGCCTCTTTGCCTGTTGTTGAAGCCTTTTGTGGCATGTCTTAACTTGTGTTCTCATAGGTAGATTTGATTTGTGTTTCTTCTGCTCTCTGTGCCTCATTGTACTTAGTCTTTTTGCCCTATTGCACATTGTGTGTTTTGAGAGTACTAGATCAGATTTGCCCTTGGTGAATTTTGTTTCTTAGTTAATAAACTCAGTTTTCTGCTAAGACTACACCTACCTTGTCACCTATATGTATCTATATCTGTCTATCTATATATTGCAGTTTGCCGGCAATGACTCTCTTGGAAAGCTAACTTACTTCTGAAAGAACAAAAAAATTGTGAACAGGCTTTCATGTCCTGAAATATGTTAATGGAACATTGCCTTTGTTTATTGAATCAACACGTGTGCTGCCATGACCAGCAGGGTTTATTTTTATGTAATAGAAACAATCAGTCTGTTGTCTTAAATGTGAAACGTTCACTACTAAGATCCCACAAACCACATGATCTATTCCCTGAAAGAATCATCCAAGAAAGCAGAATTTATCTAAAATCCATGTTTTCTAACATCTCCCACTTTGGAGAAAACTGCAGGCTGAGTACCAACAGAAGAACCTGTTTTCTATTTCCTTGTATGAGACTTGTGTCAGTGATTCTAATAAATGTTACAATAAGTAATTTCACCAATTTTTTTTCAAAAACACAGCAAAAGGGACAGTGGTGCCTCTGAATGACGTCCATTTAAAAACTTAGAATCCTGTGATAACATCAACAGGCAGATTAACTAGAAGCCCAACGAATTCCCTTGGGTTGTTTATGTAGAGCAGCTTCCCGTTGGATGTGTAGGTTTGCATGCTGGGAAATCTGTTTGTTCAAAACAAATATACTCCTTCAGTGTTCCTTTGCCTGTAATATTGTTACTTGATAAGCACTGCCTTTTATAAAGCTGAAATCTGACATCTAAAAGGATCTCTTGAGCATTAAGCGGTAGTCTCGGAAACATTCAATTCATGCTACCTGCTCTGACTTTCACTGATCACATTTCATGACCAAGAAAGCTTATGCAAACTTTCTTGGAACTTTGGATGTTCCTTTTTATTTGCAGTCTCTAAGGGCTGCGCCTACAGTAAGTGCTGATTAGAAACGGCCGTCTTTTGTGTCTGGGAGAGACTCACTGCAGTTTCCTGAACACGGGCGTTCTGCTGGAGCATGTCCCAGGCTGTACTGGCAGACTGAGCCAGGGCGGGGGCAGAGGGAGGAAGTCACATACAGGTGTGAAACGTTGTAGTGGGCGCGGGGCCCCCGTTCCTTGTGTTGGTCTGGTCCAGTAGTGCCCGTGAGGCCAGCCTTTATTTTTAACTGGCACCGCACATGCCCCTGCTGCCCCTCACTGTGCAAACAGCTCCTGTCTGTACTCTGGAGCTGACGCCAGCAATGACGCGTTTCCTCTAAAATCCCCGCCCCAGTTGTCCAAGGCTGGTTGAGTGAATCGCTCTGTCCTAAATTTGACCTTCAGATCAACACGGAAATGAAACACAGAAGCTGCTGTGGGCGTCACTTCTTGAAGTGCAGTTTCAGCGTCTCCTTTACCTCAAATTCCCTCAGCTGAACTGTCTGTGCAATGTGTTCTTGTGTGGTATACCACATTGTCTTTATATTGTCCACAGTTGTGTGGCTTCAGTTATTTAGTAATTAATGTCTGTGTGTGTGTGTGTGTGTGTGTGTGTGTGTGTGTGTGTGCGTGTGCGTGTGCGTGTGCGTGTGCGTGTTTGTATGTGAGCAAACATGAGAAGGTTCCTGCATGAAGTTTTTCAAGGAGGGACTGTGTGGTTTCTGAAATTAGATCTAGGTCTAACACTGTAGTTATGCTACACCTTGATTTATGCTCTTATTGATCTCATATTTCCGTCAAGCTGACCTGATATAAAGTTAGTAAAAACGAATGCTCATTAATAATAGACTAAGTTTGGTTACCTCTCTTACATTAAATATTCAGAAAGGTGTGGAGCTTCTATCGTTTACCGTATCCCTGTGAAATGCTTCAGTAGTCATTTCAGGCTTCAATGTGTGCCCCAGTCAGAGCACAGAACAGCTGTATGTGTGGAGCAGTTCGTGTCACAATTAAACAATGCTAGAGCCCTACACGCATCCCCACAAGAAATAATAGCAGGTTTAAAATCCTTGAATAAACCACTAATCCTAATAGATTTTCATAATCATTATCCCTTCAAACGTTGGCTTTTTTGCCTAAAGTGTGATGAGTGATATTTTTTCACATGGGTACACACAAAAAGAGGACGGGTTTCTCGTTTGTATGAAAATCAGTAATGTTCCAGTTTAAGTACAGTAATAGCAGGGGCACCAGCTGAAATGGTTCAGTTTGGTCACCGATGATTCACAGTGACGTTGCACAGTGTTCCCGAATGTGCAGCTTTTAAAAGTCAAGTTCCAGATGAACGTAAAATAAATAAAGAAATGGGGTGTTGTTCTTTCCACCGTGGTGGCCGGTCTCCAAGACCTGGCTGTGGCCACCCCTTGGTGGCACCCTTGAGTAATAGTATTCGCTGTTGCTGTTATGTCAAAGGAGAAAAAAATTATAAACAAAGGTGTTTCCTTCTTCACCTGTTTAATTCCTTTTCTTACACAGTATAGAGGAGACATACAGAAGAAATTAGAAACAAACAGTTATTCCGTTAATAGTGCCACAGACAGAATCCTGGGAATCAGTATAAAGTCCCTGACTTCAGTTCTAGTAGTCAAAGGCCTCGTGTAGTATCTGTAAGTCCAGAACTTAATTTGAACCGTAGTAGTAAAACATTCAAGTGTACAAAGAGACAAAATAGCAGATCAAAAATCATTAAGATAAAAGTAATCAAAATGGTTGAGGAGCTCAATATTATCAATAGATTTGATATATATGCTGAAGTGACCTTCCCACAGAAATTGGCAGGAGAGAAGGTTGGCTTCAGACCAGGTCCATTTGACCCCTTCATCCAAGCAGGATCAGTCCCTGGAATCAGTCCAGGTCAACACTGATGTGTCTGACCTTTCGGTAAAGCCATGTGGCTTAACTTCATTACTAGTTTGATTTCTGGGTAGAAAACAAAGATGTGGGCCGTATCTTTAATGCCATATAGTCACAGTACGGAAAGGATCTTGCTGTTTTAAAATTGACATGAAGCCCATTGTACAAAATGGTGAAATTTAACAGCCTTCAATTAGTTTCAGATAAGTGCATGAAATCAAAATGGTCAGGTGTAAAATAGTCTTTGCAGCCTTAAATCTTCACAGGCTGTTAAACACAAGATTCTAAGATTATTCTTTTGAAGGTCTGAGAATACAAACTATGAATCTAATGTTACAGAACACTTCACCAGGCCCTAAGATACAGCTTCGTCTCTAGAAAAACATCTTCAGTGAGCCACATGATGTTTAGGAAGTCTTGGAAAAACTTAATTGGTTTGCAAAAGACCAAAATCTTGGGAAAAGTAATGGATTTTGTTGGCTGAAAGAAAAGGAAAACAATGAGTATTTGGTTTTAGCACAGCTGCAATTTCCTGTATTTTATTATTTTAAGAAGGAATATTGTCAAACAATTGAGTACGTTGAAAAGAACATCATATACAAATTGCACTGAAGAAGAAAAAGAGTGTCTAGCATCTCTAAACCTCCCCTTCTACATGTTAAGTATTAAAACACAGGTCCTCAGCAGAGCTGGTAGCTTTTAGTGACATCATTTGAGCAAATATTTGAACATCGGTATAAGAAGCATGTGCCGGTGCAGTGTTTGAGTAGCTAGTCCTCATTTTACACGTGCAAAGAGTCACATTGCAGTGCGACATTTCAACTGTTTGAGTTTGACGCACTTTTCAGATAAGCCACACGTTCCACAATATTGCAAAGCAGCAGAATTGTAACCATGTCTACTTATTGTAAAGACTAAACATTTTGGACACAGAACTACTAATATATCAATGCAAGTTTTCTCAGATTTCCTATGATAATTTCACTGAAGAGGTCCACCAGAGGGACCTACTGCACTTTTTTTCAAAAGTGTGAAATGACGGTTCAGAGGACCACCTGAAGTAAAGCTCCCTTACAAGTTCACGCCTTTTCCTGAGCGAAAACCGTACACCACTTTTGGCTTCAGTGAAAATGTTTAGTCATAAACTGAGCTTACATCTGTCAGAAGGGAAATTGACTATCTCCTTCCTACAAACTTCAGAAGAAAAGTAATTGAGTTTAGTTTCTCAGAAAGAGCTCAACAAACACATATACGAATAAGTTTAACTATAAACAGTTTACTTGGCAACAGGGTAATTTCCATGTCCATGTTCAATATATAGACAAAAATATTATTGTAACAACCTGCGTCTATTTCCAGACACTAATGAGTATGCTTGTATAATATTCCTTAAATGTACATCGGTTTATCTGAACCTCGGTTTACTGATTACTGTGTATTTTTACGATATAAGGTTGCCTTGTTATTGTAATTACTGGGTTAGTGTTTAAAACCATAAACATGTTCTACATGCACAAAAACACTGAAGTTCCATTTGCAGTGAATGACGTCTCTTGTAAGACATACCATGAGAGTCCGTGTAGTTTGCATTACAGACCTAACAGCTCCAGACCTACTACATCTCTGTTTAGTTAGCGTGCATTTTTCAGAATTGACATGAAACAATTAGCCAAAATTATAACAATTAAATACTACCAAATGCATTTTTAAAGTAGTTGTTCCACTTTGCATGACAAAAGGTTATATTTGTATCATGTTGTGTACCTCTACAATTGTACAAAAATAATTCAATTACCTTCTAAATTAATATCATGAAATGTTAGTTAATAATAACAGTTAGTAACAATAATTTAATGAATAGGTTACATGTCCTGGTGAGCAGGTCCACCCTTTTTATTCATTGTACTGTTTCACTCCATCAGAATGCATTCAGCCATTGAGAATTGTTTTACCATAAATTAGAAGCAATGTTATAGAGGGCCACTCAGATTATGAAAATATAGGAATGTGCATGTATTTGTTTTGGATTAAGAGGTATACAGTTAGATTCAAATTTCCATTTCTGGTTTTTACTACCCTGTTAATATTGAAGTCCAGGCCCAGTTGTTGTGACGTCCTCATCACGTTCATTGTGAAATATCTGTCCTGGGTGGGACATTTGACATCCATGTGTGTAAAAGTAAGTGTTTGTATGCTTCTGCTATCAGCAAACTCTGTGATTGGACAGTTGGGATTGTGCCGATTTGTAACAAGTATGTCCCACCCCTTCTACTAAAACTATCCATCTGGGTCTTTACTAGGTTGTAATGGACATAACGAACGGCATGTGAAAACACATCTGTTATAACACATTATCATATTCACAATTTTATGGTGATATTGTACATTACCATCATTTAAACATTCAAAAGCATGAACCTGCAAACTTTGTATGTCACTTGAAATCCTCATCCTGACGTAACATGTACGGTATTTAAGAAGTTAATTTTCTGGCGCTGCATTAGGACTCCACCAGAATGTGAGATGCCAGCATACTGTGGAGCTCAAACACCCCAGGGGAAATGTAGACACGCCAGTTAACTTGAATCACATGTCTTTAGGCTATGGGAGTAAACTGGAACAGACAGGGGAAGCCCAACCACATGTAGGGAGAACATGCAAACTCCGAACGCACAGACCCGAGGCTACAATTACAACAAGTACACTTAGATGAGTGAAAACCAATGACTGAGTATCTATATTACTTTCTATGTAAAGTAAAATTATTTATATTGTGTATATAAAATGTTCCCCTTAGCTTGGTCCAATGTGACATGATGTTTCTTGAGATTTCCTAGTCGACAAGTGTAACCCAGCAGAGAATGTGACTGTGTTTCTGGTGTGAGAGCAAAGCAGGCATCTCATCGCCGGTGTGGAACATCTGAGGGGACGGCAGGGTAGTGCAGAGCTGTGCTGACGACGGAGACGAGTCAAGTGCCCATCTCTCTTCACAAGCTCTCGTCTACACACAAATCCACTAATCCTGTTTTATTCATGAGGGCACATTTGAGGATTTGGGATTCTGAGCTCTTCTGATCAACCATCTATTAGCGGGTTTGAAAAACAAGCTATCCGTCTCCTCAATAGGCGACGTGACCAGCTCAGTGCCGTTGGCCAGCGCCTAATGAGCCAGGCTGAACTCTCTGTACCGATTTACACTTGGGTGCTAATAAACTAATTACTCCCGGTTCATTTGCCAGGCATTGTAAGGCACAAGGCAAACTTAGCGGTCTTGTCAAAGCTCCTCAAACCACAAAGCCTCAAAGCCTGACTTATGTCAGGGTGAATATATGCATACATTATTGGGTAATAGTGTGCTTCACAGCACAGGAGCAGCTTGAAATGTGTCACTTTGTCTGTAGAGAAGAGGCCCATCTCATTGCACCAAGGGTTATTTCTGTGTACAGAAACCTCCCAAATCTGCGTGCACAACTGATAATTTAGAAAAAAGATCTTTATGAGGTCAATATTGGAGAGGAGCCGAATTTGTTTTCTTTTTTTTTCTAAAACAATTACTTTGAAGTAATTGCTTTTACATTTGTAGTATTTTTTGTCAGAAACATACGTTAAAGCTGTTTTACTTCTTCTTAAAACTTTGCACAACCCACACATCTTGCAAAAAAGCAAAGCAGCACAATGTTTTTTTTAAATTTTTTTTTTAATATGTTTTATTATCACTGAATACTAAGAATGGAAACCTCATCCCGGCACATATTTTAGAGATTCTTGATATTTGTACCAGTTGTCTTCAGTTTAATTAATGTATGTTGAGTGAAATAGTCACTTGAAGTTTGACTGTCTTGTCTGCCCACCAGTTTTCATCAAATCTCAGGTGATTTGGGGTTAACCATCATGTTCAAAGATCCACCTGTGTCAAATCTGTAACTTCCTGGGATCAAAAACCTGATTTTCAGACATCTTTATTCATTGTACTGTTTCACCTAACAAGAGACCAAGGGCTAATGCCAGCAAAACATACCAACATATTCCTAACATCACTGATCTACCTCTATATGTCAGTTTCACAGTAAATATGTTATTTTCACTATATTTCTTATACTGTACGCCTTTTCAGCATCACCTTACCAAGATGCTGTATTGTAGTCATCATTCCTGTTGTGCACTGCAAATTTCTGCCAGTTGCGTTATTCAGTGCTGTTACTATGGGCTTTCTTCTGCCAGTCTACTCAACATGTTGACAAGGAGGTGCTGTATGATATTTAGTTTACAGACTTAATCTCAACATAAAAAATAAGAATTAATTTTTATAAAAATTTTAAAAATATCTTATACATCTCAGAGATGGTATTGAACATTCAATTGGACATGGCATTATCAAAATATGCAAATCATAAACTTGCAAAAACGTTTCCAAAAAGTAAGTCCTCTATAGCTGCCTAGATAATACCATATGTAACACATCTATAAATTTAAGTAATATGGCTTCTCTGTATATACTTGTATAAATATATTTATCTTCCTTAAACAGATCAACACGCATCTTGGCGGTAAGTAAACATGCAATCCAATACACAAGTTGTGTTAACTATACCTCAGCTCTCTTA
This sequence comes from Chitala chitala, assembly GCA_025773905.1. Classification (NCBI taxonomy): domain Eukaryota; kingdom Metazoa; phylum Chordata; class Actinopteri; order Osteoglossiformes; family Notopteridae; genus Chitala; species Chitala chitala. The sequence continues at coordinate 10,081,221 of JABJVR010000095.1, forward strand.
TGCTGAATTTAGCAACTTCTTGTGCTCAGTTGGTAATGGGAATACTAAGTGCCTGTATAATGCCATAACATCTTCCAGTGAAGTTAGCATTCGCTCAGGCTGCAGAAAGAGTTAACTGAGGTGGTAATATCCTCTGTCTGGATAAAAAGGTCAAAGGTCAGTGCGAGCGGCTGCATAGGGAGCCTGTGCCTGACTCCTGGGCAACAGAATCTAACTCCCACTGAGGAGATCTGCTCTGCAGGGGGACGTCTGATCTAGATTAATCTGTAAACCGCAAGACATCTGTTTGGACCACAAGTTCAATATAACAGAGAAAGTGCACATTCAATACGCCACGGGCTATATATCTTTTAGCGAGTCCACATATGGACATTGGGGGCAAGGACATATTTACATTTTCATGTGATGTTGTTGAACGCGTTCAAATCAGAAAGACAAGCATGAGAATTAACAGAAAACAGTCTCTGATAACCTTTAAGTCATGATGAGCTGCTAGCATTTCTGAGTGTAAAAACCTACAGTAGGCTTAGCGTTGTTGAGATAAGGCTGCATGATACAGTGTCATTGTCCGGCTCTATGTATGGTGAATGAATGCATCTTTTTAGGTAGAAACCTTCAGTGTGAAGCGTCAATAGCGCCATGGCAACGTAAACTTTGAGCAGTCTGGTGACATCTGTAAAAGGGCATGGGAACAGACAGCAGCTACTCAGCTCAGAGGCCGCAGTGTCTTAGCACTTGTGTCAGGTTTTCTGGGTGAACAGTGCACTCAGAAGACGGCATCGAAACATTGTATTGAACCTTTGTGGTTTTAGCTCTTCTGGTATTCTGACATTTAATTTCTGTATGGTTGAAACTGGTTCTCAGTTTTACTGAGATGTCTGAAAATGCTTGTACTCTCATCATTTTGTGCTGTCTTGTGTCTAGCCTCTTCTGCTGGCTTTGTTGTTCTTTTTTGTTAGAAGATTTCCTATTCAAAACTTTTGGATCTGTTCAGAGCAACATCTTCAAACAAAAAATGTACAATTCTATCCCCATCACACCTAAATGTGTTATGTAAACGTCTTTCTTTGTGACACAGCAAATCACAAGCATGTTACCATTACATCCACAACAAGATTACATGCATACTGGCAATGTTGCCCCCCCCCTCCCCATTTTACAAATCTTATTCCACTATGTGGAATTTTCTGTCACGCAGTCACAGCACACAGGCTGCATGGGACATTTCTTCTCATCTTGGGTACACAACACAGCAAGCTCAGATCCAAAACTTCACTGAGTTTGGTGTGCCTACTCACCCACTGCCGAACAACATCCGCAAATTGGATTATGATCCATAGGCATTATGAAGCAATGGTGTTACACAGCTGATACCCAACATTTGAAAGCGCAGTCATTTATAAATGGGAATTTTGTATGAAAGTGATTGCAGTATAAGTGCATTTCTTTTCTGAAGTTTTAATCCATGGAAATGACACAATGTGACTTTAGTTTTGTATAGTTTCAGAATATAGGGCATCCTATGATGAAATTTTCATACAGGGGAGCATTTTTAAAAAGAAAAGCAGTGCTGAAATACATTGATGAACATAATTATGAAAGGTTTACATTATTTAGTTAGGGTCTGTATATAGTGTCTGGAAGTTGAATCATCTGGACTTCTTTCTTATTTATAGGAACATTTCACTGCTCATCCAAGTAGCCTCTTCAGCCTGAGTCAAAATTGGTCAGGGACCCCATATTTATCCTCCAGGGTGGTTATCTCACTTGGATAGGCTCGTTAGCTGAACAAAGGCAGAGAGTCTTAGAGGATCGACAGAGGATCTCACCTGCCTACAGTGAGGGAAATGTGCACCACTAACCCTTGAAGATTATGTCTGAAAAGTATAATACTGTAGTAGAAGTGTTTGCAATACAACAATCTGGAAAGTACATGTTTTGATTTTGTGGAAGGATATTTTATTTTTTCAGATTGTTACAGCTCAGTCAGAAACAGATTCCTATTGGTGAAATTTGATGTTTAAATGTGTTCATATCATGATGGTTTTTTTTACAGTTATTATTTACATCCTCTGAGTACATAAAAGAGGACTGTTTGAAATATTGAAATATTGCTTAAGCGAGATTATAAAAACAGACAAGAAAACAAGACTACTGTCTTGTCTGGCTACACAGTTCACATGCCTTGTACAGTCTAACAGCATTCCTGGAAATGCTTATGTAAATGTACCAAGTCACTTTCAAATCTTACAAAGCATTGATTATACAAACAGGTTTCTGAGTATGGTACTCATTTTTCCCCTTTAGAGGTTACATCCAAATATTTGTGGATTGTATGTTTTATAATCTTAATTACTGCATATATGATTGCAAAATCCTTATGAGAAGTCCGTCTAGCATGAAATTTTACAGGTATATTTCTATTAATACAGTTTGACTAATTCAAATTAAATGATTAAGTTTTAAATTAATAAGAATATTAGGTGTCAATTCTCTTTCCTAAGGAAAATTTTATGTACAATTTAAATTTTATGTGTAATTATTGTCGGATAATTTCGTAATGTAGTAAACTTGTAATGGAATGAACTTAAATTGTAATAACTGGTGCAAATATATAAATACAGTAATTGGTAACACAACAACAACAACAATAATAATAATAATAATAATAATAATAATAATAATAATAATAATAATATAATAATAATATGTTTAATTTATATAGCGCCTTTCCCAGGCTTAAGGATGCTTTACAAGGTACAGCAATACAACAAATACACATACAAAGAGACATTTTGAGTGGAGATTAGACATTTGCTCAATTCAGTAACAAAAATAATGCAATTGCATATAAAACTGATTATGTAGTAAAGACAGAAATTGAAACAAATGGGACAAGAACACAATGCAATTCAGTGATAGCGTTGATTAAACAGATATGTTTTAAGCTTTGATTTAAATTCACTAAAATAGGTGACTGTTCTGAGTGCCAGCGGAAGCAAATTCCAAACTTTAGATGCCATGACAGAAAGGACCTGCCTCCCAATGAAGATAGGTGGAACCTAGGTACACAAAGAAGTTCAGAACAAGACTACCGGAGTGAGCACAAACAACATTTAAAATGATCCCACAGTGAAGACTTAAAGCTTTTTAGCATAAATATTGATATGACAAATTGTTTATCCATCTTATACAAATTGTGTTCTTAACTATCTATAAAGAATGGCTCATTAAGTAGGCTGTCAGTGAAATGTGCTGTTTTACAGGTCACTCTTTAAGCTGTTCTGTGGCATGAGAACAGAGACTGACATCTTTATTTCCATTCTCAGAGAGGGCCTTTTACCAAACAGAGTGAGCCAGTGGAAAACCAGTGTTCACACTGGAGTTTTGTTGTGGCTTTGCAATGTTTGCTCTTCCTGTGTGATATTGGTATCCTTGCCAAGCACAATCCTGGTCTTCAGACGCAGTATGTGACCTTCACGGGTTCAGTTTGTGGGTTTGGATTACTATTCCTGCTCTATATCCAAGGGTAACCAAAACCACAAGAGAACATTTCTCATTAGGTCGTTAACAGACTCAAGCTAATGGAGCTGGGGAAGTAACTACAGCAGGTTCAACTATGGGTAAAGCAGGAGTGAACAGTTTTCATGTCCAAGTTGAGAGTATGTCATATTTTGTCAGTCAGTCATCTTCTATACCGCTTCATCCTGTTAAGGGTCACAGGGAAGCCTGGAGCCCATCCCAGAACACATAGGGCATAGTGTAGGGCACCAACCCACACACACACACACACACACACACACACACACACACACACACAATTTGGAAACACCAATCAACTTAACCTGCATGTTTTTGGATTGTGGGAGGAAACCAGAGAGACCAGAGAAAACCCACCAAGCACAGGGAGAACATGCAAACTCCACACACACACACACAGACCTAAGGGAGGAATTGAACCCCAGGGCTGGAGGTGGGAGGCGACAGTGCTAACCACCACGCCACCGTGCTACCCCATTATATGTTGTGTGCCACTGTAATTAAAATTTTGGACTAAAAGCATGCAAACATTCTGAGTACTAGGGCAAAGCAGCTTTTAAATACAAAAGAATTTAAGTTTGGTAGTAGTAATAACTTATACCTGCATCTGGTCTGACCACATCCACTCATTTAAGAACACAGTCATGATCGTATTTTCCACAATATTAAATTCTCATGCTGTCTGTCTGTCTGCAGCCAAGGAAAAAAGAGGGTTTTCAGCAATGTTTCATGTACATTGACCACATCCCAATGAAATTTTGTGCCGCCTCTGACCACAAACACTTTGCTGTATTTTTATTGCTGGTTTGGAACTGGACTGGGCCACCACATTATGGATGCAAAACAGTGCAATTACCCAGTCAGTCGCAGACTTTTACAAATGGTTTTAAGGAGGTCTTTGACCCCATTGGTGGTGGGCCTGATATCTGGTCACAACTGTTAGACCTGTGGCTAACTTATTTTTAGTGCATTTTCCGGAGGATATTTCCAGAGAGGTGGCATAGTTGTTAACACTGTTGCCTTGTACCTCCAGGCCTGGGGTTCAATTCCCACCTTGGGTCTGAGTGTGTGTGTGTGGAGTTCATATATTCTCACTGTGCTTGGTGGGTTTTCTCCAGGTTCTCTAGTTGCCTCCCACAGTCCAAAGACATACAGGTTAGGTTAATTGGTGTGCGTGTGTGTGCGCACCCTGTGGTCAGTTGCTGCTCCGCCCTGGGTGTCCCCTGCCCTCCACCCTATGTGTTCTCGGATGGACTCTAGACTCTGACCCTTAACAGGATGAAGTGGTATAGAAGATGATTGACTGACTGATATTTCCAGAGAAGTGGAATAGTTTGAGGGTAATTCCATAAACAGCCCTGACAAGCTATACAAACACAGAGAAAAAAAACATGCTGAATGACGTCATCATTCCACACTTAGCTTTCGTTCCAGTCAATGAGCTTGGTTGTTGACAGTAAGGACATTAAACTGCACCTCCTATCAAAGAAATTCACACCATGTTCCACTGGATCACTTCAAATAATCTGTTGGGTTGGCACCCAGTCTAGATTGTACTCTACTGTAGACCTTAGGTTTCCCTTACTAAAATCCAAAATCCTCTCTTGCCACCATATTTGTCTCAAATAATGTAATCATGTGACTGAGGTAAGGCCAAACATTGGCAGCACAGTGATGTGACTCAGCAGGCACCCTGCTAGGAAATGACCTCCCCAGTTTGCCTCAGTGACTCAGTGGCTGTGTGGCTGCTGGCTCCTTAATCTCCCTTTAGCTCTCCATGTCCATGTGTCGACAAGGCCATCCCGTGGTTTCTGCCTCCCATCCAGAAGCTCTCAGCCCAATCTAATAAGCATGGCCACAAATTTCTTTTTAGTCTGGAACTGAGCCAGGTCAGAAAGTAAAGAGCAGACCCTAAAATAATTAATTACTGTCATGGCCAAAAAAAAAAGGACAAGGTAATTCCAGTGCAGAGCTTTGGTTTTATTTTAACTACAATCCAAATCCCAAAATGCTTTTCACAATCAGGTATGTGGGCAGAGGGTCAGTAAACTGGTAAAGACTGTCCTGGAGCCCAGTGACACTGGGAATACATGAGCAGGTCACAGAGGGACTCAGGTAAAGGGCTAGATTAGGTCAGGAGAACACTCACTGCTCAACACGAAAAACATCAATTATACCTCATGGTAATAATTAAGGCCCATCTTTAAATATCTGGACACTAAGGAGCTACAGTTGGCTGTATATCTTTGCAGATTGGGGTGTGGTTCCCTTAGGGCAAACAGGGTGGGGTGTCTGAGACTCCAATGTGTAACTGTTGTTTTTATAGTTCGCAAAGAAACTAAGCTGCCTTTTGCCTATGGCAAAAATTCTGAAGCATACAAATCAACAGTTGTTGGTCTAACTATTGTCTAAAAGATAACTGTCATATGAGAGTTTTTTCTGTTAAAGCCCAAAAAAGCCTTTTTTCCACTTCCCTTATTTGCATTCTTTGTAGCCACCATGTTGTTTAAATTGTGTGTGTATAAAGGGGGGGTGGGGTCTTGAGAATGAATGAGTGATTCCTTATCTTTCTATTAAAACTGAAACACAGCCATGTTAATTTATATTTTCTGAGGGATGTGGAAGATGATTTTGTCTCTTTTACGTTAATGGAAATGACCGTTCTTTCTGCAAACTAACTATATCAGTTAATAGTACAATTTTGTGCTATCTCAATGCAATGCTAATAGTTATAATTTAGATTGAATGATTTCCTTGTTTTCTGTTTTTAATTGGTTCCTTTGAAGCTGAAATGGAGATGTAACACAACAAAGGATCTTGTGAATTTATTTAAATTTAAAACAAGCTTAAAATATCCAGGATGTCAAACTTTACACACACTAGGTCTACATAGAGAAGAATCATATGAAACATGAAGTGCGACCAACACCGATCTGCCTTGAGGAGGGAATGGTAGAACTACAGCAGCCTGTGACTGAACAGTCCCATGTTAATGCAAGTGGACTGTTTGCAGATGCCGTGCATCTTTATTCAGGAAATGAAAAAGGTGTAGGTGTACTGAAGCATCCCAGTTTGCTGCTCCCCGGGGTGGTGGGTGGTGTGGAAAGACAGTCAGATGCTCCGCTTCTATTAAAAGAGTAACGAGGCAAAGAGCACAAAAGTATGTGAAACACCATAAGCGGCCATGAGAAATAAGAGTACAATGGGTATCTGTGAGGACAGCATGGATGTGTGTAGGGTCACGTGGATTTTGCCTGAACTTGTGAACAGCTCAGCCCCTTCAAGTAAAAATGTTTTCTATGTCAGTCTACTATCCACAGTGCGTGTCTATTATGTGGACCTGAGAAAACCACTGACACTTAACACCGAGTGGTCACACCCACTTGTAGTGTAATGGTTAGAGTGCTGACATGTACTTCAAAGTCCCAGAGAAACCTATACTACTGTTACCTGAATGACATCCTTCAGCACATAAACAACAGGTAGAATACGCACATGGAAGCACGGCTGCGTGTCCCATGCGGCAGAGCAAGCTACAACGCACGTCAAGACCGAGCCTGTCCAAAGCAGCACAAATTGCATCGACTTTACTCCAAGCGAGACGGGCGGATCGCAGACGCCCAGCCGGTCCCAGCAATCCTGGGATGCTGTGAAATTCAAGCCTGTCTGATGTCTGAATTTAGCTGCTGCAAGCGGAATATACTGAGTGCAGCTGGCCTTGCTGAAACCGGCATGTGTGTGGAATGTGCAAACTTAAATGGATATTCACTGAGCAGTAGCTTGGCTGCTATATATACCCTACTATGTGTGTCATGCAGAAAGGGGCTTTTAGGGTTATACACAAATATTCTCCCACAAACACTTTGTCTTTCACATCCGAACAAAAGCACTCACTCTTCTCTGAGTCAATATATGCACAGTTTGTTTTTAACCAGAATTACTTGAACTTCACATTTTAAAAATTATGTAATTAGGTTGGTTTACTGTGGATTTTCCATACATAATATAATGTTTTAATGTATAGGGTAAATTATGTGAAATCTTTGTCACTTTATCAACCTCATCATGAATAACATGAATACTACTATCATGTAATTGTGTGCACAGGCACACGCGCGCGCGCACACACACACACACACACACACACACACACACACACACACACACGTGTCATCATGTTGCTGACAGCAGCCCCATTACCTCAGTGTGTGCTAAGGAGGAACATGCAAACCTTGGCATGTTGAACCCTGAAAAAGCATTTTAACCCTCCATAATATCTGTGTCAAGACACACGCAAGCTTATAAGGGTACATTCATAGCCAAGGATCTGGTCTCAACCAGTTTGATTGACCTTTTTTCTAAGGCCTTTACATAATCACTCAGTGTTTAAAAAAATCCTTGTCTAAATCAGATCATGAAGTTCAGCTAGAACATAATAAGGCATCTATACAATTCTGCTGTTGTTATTAGATTTGAGAAATAATCATCTGAATTACCAAAACATAATAAGAGGGCAGATATGTACAGTCACTAATTAAATATCCAGACATGAATCACAGTTAACCGATCACTACTACTGATGACTTATAGTAATTACTGAACATCTTTAATTGTCAGTTGCAGACTCTTGCAAGAAAGTTTGTTTTTTTTAATATATAACTATGGATTTACTGTGTATGGCTGTGATTTTGAATATATCTTTACAGTGCAACCAGTAAATTTCCCCATTATAGTTTGTTGCAAAATGGTGAATGAACAATTTTCTATAGGGCAAAATATACCATCAATGGATCTCATTTGCTCAGCAGAAAGGAAGTATCTATTATTGAATCAATTTTCAGGGGAATGTAGAGAAAAGCTGGTGTTAATGGTTTGTTGAAGCAGCATTTTTACAATCCGGCTGAGTTACAGACGTCCCCCACACTTGATTCCGGAGTGATCTTCTGACTGATGCTGTAACAGCACCACTCTAACCCCGTCCACCAGTCACCTGCTTCCATGTGATTTGAGATTAACAGATCAGACCCTTGTGTGCTTTTACTGTGTAATTTCATTCCCATACACATGTACGTGATAGCTTTAGGTTTAAAAAAAATGCACAAGATTTTTAAATTGTATTGTCAGTGTTCAAAACTTGGTAATATTCACAAGCAAATGTTACATTTAGGGTCAAATGCAGAAAACTGTCCACAAAAATGTGACCTGATAATCATGGACTGTAATCCAAGCAAAGAGTCCAAAAATCAATAAAACTCAGCAATTTCAAATTATTTTGATATAGCGTCTTTCACAGCAAGTAGCCTCAAAGCACTTCACAGGGAGAAATAAGAGATAATACCGAATGAACAGCAGGCGGGCGACTGAGGTTAAAGGTAATGATAAAGCCAGATGACAACAGAGGAACCAATAACTCCACAGTGTGGAGAAAGAGCAGTGATAACACAAACACTCACACAAACATACAGAGAGCCACACACACAACAGTCTGGTAAACTGACAAAGGTGTAGAATGAATGAATTATTAGCAAGGCAGTAATGTGTTGAGCTGCTGTGATCTGGCTGGCAACATACGGGAGACAGTGATTTCACTTAACAGACAACAGGTGTTCTCAATGTTCTAGGAAATTTAAAATAATCTTAAAATAATCTTGACCAGGTGGACTGTGTTGTTGAATGAGGGGGGAGGCCTGACCAGTTGGGGCATTACAGAACCTGCTTTTCCTACTTTCATACCACTCAAACCTTTTCAAAGTATAGTCTATCCTTCGTACATACAGTATAGTGAAACGCATTAACGAGTGTACCCCCTTTGAAAATAAAGATATATTTCCATTTATAAAGCATGACAATTTTCAGGAATGAATTAAAAATAGTTATTAAACATGTACTTGACATGCAAAGGTATGTCACAATGTCTGTAAAATATGTAAATCAGGCAACACTGTTTATATCAAGAGTTGCAAAAATAAGTACATATAAAGGTATATTGTGCAAATATGGACTATTTCACTTTTTGTGTACTTAGAGTACTTACACCATTACTTTTTAGTCATCTGCTGCTCATTGCTGGCACTGAGGGCAAAGGTTCACAGTATATGGTGAGTATGTTGAGTGCCCTTGTGTTTGCTAAGGAGTGTTGCACAGCCACGGGTGGTCAGCGGGGATCAGGTCAGACCATACATCTTCACTCCAGCATTTATACTTTGTTCTGACACATAAGGTAATGAAAAGTGGCATAAGCGTCTTAACAAAGAACTAGACTTATGCTGGTGACTTTTTATGATAGCTCTTCTCTGCTGTGACATCCAGTGGCGTCAGACTGATCGGGTCTTCCGTACCTTGCAAACTTTATTAAAAAGTAACAGAAACGCGTGTTTAAGATGCTTGTTCACTAGGTTATTTACACTTGTGCCTTTATCAAGGTCATAATGCAAGGAGGTTGAAACGTAAAATGTTCAGCGCAGTCTTATTTAAGAACATACTTCCCATCTGTGCACTTTGTGGCATAATTGGGCCACAGTTAGTGTTGACAAAGGGAACTGAGAAGAGATCAGGAGGCGTGTGAGGCACATAGCAACCAGAGAAGTTTATTGTTTTGTGCTTTGAAGGTGGTTACTATGTGGCTCTTCTGCTGATGTTGAACACTTTTTCTAATGACTGCCACTTCATAAGAGAATATAGTGGTACTGCAGAGCTTAGAGTAAGACGGTGAGAGCAGATGTTTATGAACAAGAGGAAATCAGGTGTTGCTGTTGGCATGGAGATGTTCCAGCAGGAGGGTGTGCGTGTAGTATTGGGATATAGCAGCCTCGGGGAGGGGGGGTGGTTTGGGGGACGAGAGCTCAGCTGAGGCAGAGGTAACGTGAGAGGCCTTTTAGGTCACGAACACATAGACAGATACACCCCCTGTCCTGTCCACCCCAAACACGATGTGCCTGGCAGGAAGACAGAGTTTGTGAGTTACGGTATTTAGGGTTGGGGGGGTGGGGGCTGTGCAGGACAGAGGACAGACCATGGGCTGGGGGCCAGCTGGCCACTTTGGATGGGCTGACTCAGCCAAAATGGGGAGGGGGGCAGATTCCGATGGTGTTGCATGCCTGTACACTGTACTGGTGTATTTGTCCTAATGGACCAGCAACATGTAGGAAGAAGAACTGCACATTTCCTGCTTTAAAACATGTCGAAAATGCAGTAAGTCTACAACATGAAAGGTCATTATTCTTATTCTCCCAACCTGTATCCTTTTTTTTAAGATATGCATTATCACAAACCACTTATCTTGGTGGTCATATTTGAGACCTGTAAGGTCTGAGAGTGTATTTTACAAGGCAGGGTACACGTGGGTAGGTCAGCCTGTCACAGAGTACACATACACAAACTGGTACAATATAGCGTCAAAATTAGATTTGCAAGCAGACCTCAACGTTATTGTTTTGACCTGTGGTTGGAAACAGACAGCATGCAGATGAACACTTCACAGTACAGTAAGGTCAGGTTCTCACCCTCCACACGTGAAGCAGGATGTGACTCCCCACCGCCCTGCCCACCGCCCACTTAACTTTATATTTTTGACATTCTGATACATGGTGGGAACCCCTACCACTGGTAGAAGATCTGATTTAAAAGACTGGACATAATACACAATAAATTGTAGGACTCCAAAACGTTGTTTTTGAGTTTTTGCATTATTGGCAAACTTCCTGTTTTGGTACCAAATTTTCTTGGTACATAGACCACTGTTTTAATGCTTATTTCTCATGCTTCAACCTACATGGCTGAACAAAAGAGAAATACTGTTAATTTGTAGACTTTGTAGGTCTTAAGGACTCATTTGCAGGTTTTCATTACATCCCTAGGGGGCGCTTGTGTTACAGTCAACATAAGATTGCACAAAGGGGACATGCATATGACTGCTAAGGTATTCCCAGGTCACAATTTGTAGATGATGCTCATGACTATCTATTCATTAGTTAGGCTTGTTAGGCTTGTTCCAGCATATTTACTAACTCAGCAATTTTAAGGCCTATACTCTGTCATTTACCATTATTACTATCTGTAAAAAACCCACTGAAAAGAGTCCACCTATATGAAACAGTGCATAAAGCAGGTGTCATGTCTCCCGAAGAACATAAGCAATACCTTGAAAACTGGTTCAATCTGTTGTTCAGAATTTGCACCAAACCAAGTCTGGCAGCTTGTCAATGCAGGCATGTTGCCTGTACAAAGAGTGCTGGATTACTATACACAGGCCCATTTACACACAGATTACTATACACAGGCCCATTTACACACAGATTACTATACACAGGCCGATCTACTCACAGATTACTATACACAGGCCCATCTACACACAGATTACTATACACAGGCCCATCTATACACAATTTACTATACACAGGCCCATCTACACACAGATTACTATACACAGGTCCATCTACACACATTTTACTAAATACAGGCCCATCTACACACAGATTACTATACACAGACCCATCATAAATGTTATCCCTCCATGAACCTTCTCCTCAGCTGTCACGTAGACCAAAACATTTAGATTTACACCTATCCACACCACACTGTCAGATGGTTTCCTGGCTGCAAAATTCCCCGTTGTGTGTTCAGTGCAGCGGCTGCTGAGATAGTACAGGAAATGTGACGCAAACAGATGCCACAGAACTACTGATTCTACACATAAACAACCAAAATGCCTGTTTGTGCCCCTGTCCAGCAAGGAGTCCCACCACAGCCACACAGAAAAATACACCAGTATTAAAGATGTAGTAAAGACCTGATGATCTACAAAACAATGATGAAATTGTTGTTTTTCCCTAATCAAACAGTATTACATGGTTTATTAACAGCCTACGATCACACGAGTGTACATGTTCTGAAAATGCATCCCTGGGGTAGGTGAAACTAGCCCACACACTTCACACTGATGGTAGCTCGTTTGTCAAATGCACACACACACGGCACATAACTACATACTTTGGACTAACAGTTATGTAAATTAAATTAAACAAGAACAGGACAAAAACAGGTTTAACATCTCTCAGTGTTTGCCTGTGCCACAAGGTATGTCAGTTACAGTGCCAGACATTATACTTAGACATAAAAGATTAGAAAAAAGGAAACAGATGATTTAGACTTCCTAGAAAATGGTAAAAGCTCTGGTATAGTGACATGCAAAAGTTTGGGCATCCCTGGTCGAAATCTCTGTTACTGTGAATAGCCTAGGAAGTAGAAGATAACCCGATTTCCAAAGGCATGAAAATGACACATTAATTTTTCAAGCAGAAGTAGTGTTTGTGTCCAGTGTTTAAAAATAAACAAAGTTTAAAAATAACAAAAAAGGCAAAGGGCCTGAAGTTTGGGCCTGGAAATGCTTTTTGTAGACAGGTGAGTCTTTCAGATTTTGTTTGGGGGAGTACTCACCTGTTCTTCCTTGCAAAAGACATCTAGTTCTGTGAGATTCTTGGGCCATCTTGCATGCATTGCTCTTTTGAGGTGTCTCCACAGATTTTTTGATGATGATTAGTTTCATCACCCCAAATTGAGGCCTACCAACATCTACGGTCCATAACATTATGAAAAGACTCAAAGAATCTGGTAACATCCGTGCGCGTAAAGGCCAAAAAACAAAAGCCAACACTGAATGCGCATGATCTTCGATCCTTCAAGCAGCTCTGCATTGAAAACCAACGTCAGACAATAAAAGATATAACAACAACATAAAATGGCTTGGGAATATTTCAGAAAACTTTTGTTAGCAAACAAAGTTCATCGTTACATCTCTAAATGCAAGTCAAAAGTCTAGACAGCAAAATGCAAGCAATACATAAACAACATCCAGAAACGCTGACGACTTTTTCAACTGATGTGAAGTGGAAGAGTGTGCTGTGGTCTGACGAGTCCACATTTCAAGTCTGCTTGGAAATATTGACCATCCTGTTCTTAGGGTGAAAAACAAAAAGGACCACTCTAATTTTTATCAATGAGAAGTTCAAAAGCCAGCATCTGTGATGGTACAGGGGTGTGTTAGTGGCCACGGCGTGGGTGACCTGCATGTCACTGCCACCCGTATGTGAGGGCACCATTAATTCTGAGAGAAACATACAAATTTAGGAACAACATATCCTGCCATCCAGACGACATTTGTTTTAGGGACATCCCTGTTTATTCCAGCAGGACAATGCTAAGCCCCATTCTGCACATGCTACAACAGCAACAAGAATGCAGGTGCTTCATTGGCCTCCCTACAGTCCAGACCTGTCCATTATTTCAAATGTGTGCCGTATTATGAAGTACAACATATGACAGTGGAGACCGAGGACTGTCGAGCAACTTAAGACCAACAGCAAGCAAGAATCCCAAGACTTTCCACTTTCAAAACTTCAACAATTGCTGTCTCCAGTTCCTACATGCTTATCTAATGTTGTGAAAAGAAGAGGTGATCTAACACAGGGGTGAACATGTCCCAACTTTTTTGAAACATGTTGCAGTCATCAAATTCATAATAATCACTTATTTACAAAACATAATACAGCTGATCAGTTTCAACTTTAAATCTGTTGTCTCTGTGCTGTATTCTACTCAATACATGTCAAGAAGGATTCTTAAATCATTGCATTTTGTTTTTATTTACATTTCACAGAATGTCCCAACTTTTTTGGAATAGGGATTGTACTACGGACCACGAATGGAAGCAAACAGCACCGATATGACTTTACCACCAGGCACACACCCATGAAATACTTAACTGAACATAGGACCCAACAAACCAGGTGAACACACTAGACCACAACAAGCAAAGTAACATGAGAATGAAGGGGTGTGGCCACACCTGGCAAACTGTGGTAAATACCAGGAAAATCTAGTCATTACTGTCACAGTCATCACAGTTTGGAAAACAATAATGATCTTATGAAACTGGCAAAGCCTGGAAATGATTTTTGGGCACTCCTTTACATTTCATGGAAAGGTGGCCAGGCACAACATCTTGCCTTACCATGAAATTCTAGCACGGCACGCAACAGCTGACCTGTCATTCAACCTCCTGAGGTCTGAGTGCATGTTCTGAATTTCATCCTGCCAGAGTTTGTGTGTTTTCTCTTTTTTGATAACATTGTGAAAGAAATATGTCTTTAAGGTAGGGCAGCAACATGCTTTTAAATTTGGTATTACATATGTCTGTTTTGCATATTTTAACATCTGTAAAAATTCAAATAATATGGGACTTGCCAGTCCGACCGTAAACATTAGCTGTGGATCAGTCCCCACAGACAGACTTCCTTAGTTACACTCTTTTCATGTTTTTTATGAGCCTGTCCCAGCAACTCGTCCAAACTCGGCTTTAAGCGATGTTTGTCTGTCTATACTAAGTACAAACAAGCCCTACATATTAAATATAGCAAGAATAGGCAGAGTAACACATATTTCTCCATCCCATCACTCCTTGCAGTATTGCACCATTTCATGTGTATGACTAAAGTTAACATTTTCTTTCCAGTTCAGTCTCATCAGACCACTTTTGTTTTCTGCTTCAGAGGCAAATGCTTATTATCCATCTTAGTTCGTCTTGTTGACAACATTTGTGACTTGTATGTTTAACAGATATCTTGTGTCTCCCAGCGTCATTAATACAAATTGTTAAGTCAACCCACAGGGCACATCTTTAGTCATTAATACAGATTGTACAAATTTAGGTTAAGTATGTCTATTTGCATGGTCACAGCAGCAACTTTCTATATAAAAATTTGTCCTGGAAATCTTTAAATTATGATTTTTTAATATATTCTTATATGCTAATTTAGCATATCTGCTCAATGGAGTCCCATTCTAAGACTTCCAACATTTGATTTTATTATTTATTTTTTATTAATTTTGTATTATAACAGTCTGGTTAGTCTTAGGATGAGGGACATTTGATTATGTTTATAGATAAAACAAAATTTAGTAAAATAGTAAAATCACAGTAATTGCAGAATTTCATTTTAAGTATCAGGCTCATCAATATCTGATAGATAGATCATCATGTCTTTGAGCAAAACAATACATATGGCTGACTTTTGTTTAGCCATTGCAGTCTACAAGAAGCATTTGGCAAAGAACTCACTGCTCCCACCCGCCCACTGCTCTTAGGACATACCCTGGCTCCGGGTTATGGAAACACCGGCTGCCTTCCCACCATTGCACAAATGGGAGTTTGAAAACAGATATGAGATGGCTACCCTCAAAACACATTACTCTGCACCCCCCTGTTCCAGCTAAATCAGCACAAGCTGCAGGCCCTGTGAGGTGACGTCACGGCTCTGGAGGCATGCGGACCACGTCTCGCCAGATCCGGCTCCAGCCAGCACGAGGGTCTTTTAGCCGCAAACCACTATCGGGTTCGTGTACGCATATCAGAGAGCTGCACTGACAGCTGGGAGGTCAGGCACCCTGGGGCTTGACCGTCTGCTTCTTTGGCTAGATCTGCACTGTCATGGCTGGGGCTTTGCAAGAAATACCGGAGGTTCACTGGGGTTCACAGCAGTGCTTCTCTACTTTATAAGCTTTTAGCATGTACTGTAACGCTATGTAGACCTACCCCTAGTTATAAGCAGTCTCAAGTATGTTTATATGTAGCGTCTAAATCACAGAAACACAAGCAACAATGCATAGATTTAGTCCTGGGTTACATTTTGATACATATATATTTTACTAAAGAGAAAAGTACCGGTAAATATACTTAGCTATTTTGGTATGTTAAAGACAAAAGCAGTACAGGACTTATGTATTATCTTGCATGGATTACATAATACACAAACAAAATATACATGACATAAGCATGTGTAAAAACTGTCAGGTGTAATTTGTTTACAATAAAAATATAATTAATAAAAAATAATCCCTGAGCCTGTCACAAAAAGAATGGTGTTCCCCTACATGGTACAGTGGGAAGGACTGGTATTAGATGAGGCCCAAACTGATTTGCCAGCTCCAAAACCCAGGGGTGTCCAATCACAGGCCTGGGAGGGCCTCAGTGACAGCAGTTCCTTTCAACCATTTTGTGCTGTTAATTGAACCATAATGTTAATTAAACTTTATTGAATTTTTGGTATAATTGCTGTGTTAATCCAGAAATTCTAAACAAGATTTATTCATTTTTAATGTTGCTTATTATTTTTTAACAGTTATGGTATTGTTTTGATCTTTTAATCCATTTCCAGTTAATGATCACTTAAGTCCCTGTGCCTGATTAAGCATCTTTGCCATTGACGCCTATTTGTACTGTTTATTATTGCAACTTGAATACAATTAATAATTACTGGTTTAAACTAAATGCCACACTGAATAATCCAGACTTTTCCTGCTCCAATTCTGCAGTTCAGAACAACACTGTAATGTGTGATTTATGTGTTGGTTACGGATCTTAAGGAACAAGAGTCTTACTTTTAATTTTATTCTTTGTAACTGTTATTTTTTTTAACAGTGAAGAAACACCTGCAGGACTGTGGCTGGACAAGTAGGTCACGTTGCTAATAAGAGCGGTTATATACATGTACATCTGACTGAAAATGTGTCTGATTTTACAGAGTTGTGCAACAGATGAATGAACTGTGAAGAGCAGAGACAAGAAAAGACACTTTTATATTTCCAGTTTAAAGTCTTAAGAGAAAAGGAGGAAAACAGACAATTGTGTGTTTTTGAAAAGAGTGAGAATTCATAGAAATAACACGTTGCTTCAAACTGACATTTGGAAGATGCCTTTACCTGACAATGCTTCATTTTATCACGAATATTGCAGCTGCACTAATGGCATGTTAATATCTTGTTAAGACCGGAATGGCAGGGAAAGCGTCGTGCCTTCAGCACACACACGTTACAGTTCACTGATTTATGTAGGCCAAATGTCTGAAGACATATAACCGATATACCTACATTCTAAGTGTCGTGTTTGTACATTTAAAAAGACAGTGTTTCATTTATTCAATTTAATTTTATGAAAGTATTCTTGTCAACAGAACTTTATGAAATTATCTTAAGACAGTATAAAAAAATTAAGCAATAAGCAGTTACCGAAGTGTCTTTCTTAAACCGTGAAACTGTTTAGCTTTAGCTAAATAAAAGCCGCTGTAACGGGGGGTACGATTCTTTAAACATTTGGTTACAAGGAACTGGGAGAAAAATAAATCAAGCTGTCTTCGTCTTGTCAAAACATTCTATTTTTTTTTACTCTGCCCTTTTCCCCTCATTTGTGACATTGCAGTTTCAGCTTTCACACGTCTATTCTCCTCTGAGTTCTTAACGTATCTTAACGATTTCTGACAATGGTCAGTTCTGCCAAGTGACTCAGCCTGAGGTCTGTGACAGTCTGTTACTAACGCCTCAAGCGCACACGGCAGCCGTGCTGCAACTCGCTGGCAGGACGGTACGACGCCTGTCATGTGACATACCGTAATTCACTCAGTGCCCCGCCTCCACCCCAGCGCAGGTTTATTTATTAATTTCTTATTATATCTATTTCTTTGACAATTTGTTTGTTTGTTTATTTATTTACTTATTTTTGGATTACTATTGCTTTAGTGCGAACAAGATACCTTTAGGAGCTGTACGGGAATTACACTGCTTAAACTGACATTTTGACCAGTCTTCAGCAACTAAACATAAAAACCTAATAAACAAACGTTTACGTGTCACAGGAAACAGAAAGACATCAACTAATTTCGCTTATAAAAGGATCTAGTTATTTTGATTATTTGACTACTTTAATTTTAATGGAATGGCAGCACAAACTTCCAGTATTGCATATTAGGTGGTTTATTAATTTCCTTTACAATAATAGATAAACAGGAGATTGCAAAATGCAGCCTAGAGCAGAAGTTTTGTCCTTATGAAATGAATGAATCTCCCACTTCTGCAGAAAGTACCTGACCTTTTTGCCAGTCAAGGTAATTAGCTTTTGTACAACCGGAGATGATCAACCTTCAGATATTGTGTTCAGGTATTGAAGCTATAGGTAACCTAGGCAACCTCCTCCATTCTGAGTGTCTGAAGTGTGACATTGCATAGCATTACCTGTCTAAATAATGGTGACATGACAGTATACACAAACTTTTGAAAATTGTTCTCAAACTCCATAATGACAAAAGCCAGCATTTAACTGTTGTCCTGTCTGCTACATTGTGTATTTTAATAAAAACGCAAGGGACCAACCACCTTTACGCTATTCACTTTGAAGTGTTTAGGAACTTCAAATGGAGAGAGGGGGGAATTTCAAAGTAACACAAAGGGGGAGATTACTGGAAAGGTCAGGCCACTTAGTGGGTATGCAGTTATTTCTGTTCATTTGAAGAGCTGCCTTGTAACGTACTGAAGCTACAAAAAAATAAAATATATATATATATATATATATATATATAATTTTATATGCAGTATATTAAATAAATAACACAGCAGTGAATAGGACTGTGAAGACCTGGCTTAGTCAGGATCTTAAATATAAACAGTGAACATGTCTGCATGTTGTTGTACAGCGATCCAACAGGACAGCTGTGTTTGAGAATGGCTTTGTGTGGTGACATTGTCTCTAGGTTTGCATTACCCTGCCTGTCGAAGAACAAAGAATGCAATACTATTCATAGAATAGAATAATAGGTTTGCATTTGTCATATTATGCCTAATTTAGTTAAAATCCACCAGTTTCCTACTAATTTGGAATACATTTGTACATCCACTTTTGATATACTGCACTTTCCACACAGCTGGGTGAAAAACACCTTAAAAATTGTTAGAAAAACTCCTGACTAAGGAAAATTTGTCCTACAAAATTCTGATAAAAAACTAAATTACCAGTATTAATTTCAAAACAGAGTCCTTTGATGCATGCATGTCACTCCTGTCTGAGACAGAATTCTCAGCTAATAAAATAGGAACTAAAGGACCTTTACTTCAGCCAGTTGTGAAAGAGGTATGATGGCTGCACTGGTTCATTACTGTTGTCCTTTCAGAGCGTGCCTGGGGGCTCCGTTCTATGGCAGTGTGCCGCACTCTTGGCATGACTCATCGCACAGCCAGAAAGGGAACAAGGCTGACTAAACATTTTTTTTTCTAGTTTCAGCTGAAGCCGTATGTAATCAACACTGGTGACTCTGCAAAGCTGGAAACATGTCCCACGTAACCACAAGACTACTAATCCTGAAGATACATGTCCTGTCCTGTACATTTCTATGAATAACCATAACAAAGCATTTAGTTTTCCCTGTATTTGGTTTTAAAATTAATAAATGGTGCAAAAAGGGCTGGGTTTGTTTGCGATGAAGGCTTAATCTGAACGTAATGATGACCATAGTCCAGAACATTTTTTATATAACAAAAAAAGATATTTATTATTTAACACAAGGAAGAATTAGACAAATTTAAAATCATTCAGGTTATGTATGCCTCGCCATACAATAATGAAATAAAAAATACAATGCACGGAAAAATGAAATACAGTACAAAGAGCAAGTTGTCATCAACAAAAATATTGCACTTTTGTTTCTAAACCCTTTCAGATCCCCAGAACCCACTTGAAACATTTTAGTTCCTAACATGTAAGTTAGGAAAATTGGCTTATAATGAATGATAATATCAGCCAACGTTTGACACATTCTTCAGTATTGGAATTTTTCAATTAAAATGCTGAACGATAGCTTATCTTAATGATTTACTTGAAGCATGTTATCCAAAATGTAAAAATGAAGCTAGTGTCACTGTGTTCTGTGATTGACCACTTCATTATTCCCTGGGTACATAGTATGTTACCCTGGAACTGAAGCCATAACTCCCTACATCTAATCATAATAATAGCAGTAAAAAAATAAAAATGAAATATGGTCTTATATAGCTGAATGCCCTGTGATATAAATGGACAACCCAGTTAACTAGGTAGGGATCAAAGGAAATGTTTACTCAGGCATCACACTTTGAAGGAGAGATTTCCCTTATAAATCCCACCAAAAACATTCAGCGCAACAGGAAATCAAGCTGTCAATTATATTAAGTACTCATTCACGAAACAAGAACATTAGTCGTAACTGTCAAGGCCACTATGATAAGATCGTTTTTAAAGTATATTGGTAGATGTTAAAAGCATACTGATAACAGCTTTTGGGTAGGTCTTAGCAATGCACGTGCATGAATACGCAAAACTGTGTTAACTAAATATTATATGCTCTCGATAAACATATCCACTTGTGGTTTACAGGGATAAGCAAGTGCATTTCTCGTCAGCACTTATTCACCGAGTGTGTGGATGACAGGGCTCACAGGCATTTTGTTTTTCTCATAAGGCTCTGCGTCCTTGACCACCTGTTTCCCCACAAAGCCTCCAAATGTAGTACTTGATATCTGCTGAGACTGAACCATGCCGTACCAACAGCTTCTCTCTAGAGTTGGCCTAGGTCACCTCAAAGCATTCTTCTGACTAGCATTTGATTAACTTTCCTTCTTTGATTAATTAACAAGGGGCCAAAAAAGCCACAATATAAATTCTGCAAGTGCAGTGGGACTAAAAGGAATGTATCGGACTCTTCGACCACCTTGCATCTTAATGCAATTCAATTGTATGTTGCTAACATTATTTTCCACCCATCTATTTGGCAAGTGAGAAAATCCCCTGAGTTGAAGGTTCAAGGGCCTTTTAGACGGTTGGTAATGCGGCGCTGCATTTTGTGGTATCAACAGAAAGACAAAGCCATCAATATGGCTGTACCTCTCCCTGTACAGGCTCCCGTCACATGCATTCTGCTACACATCCTCTGACTTCACTACCGGACAGTCTACAACGTGTTGCTTTACAGACTCCAAAGGGCAATGCAAACAGTGGTTGGCATGAAGGCAACTGATGTTTTAAACAAATCAAAAAAAGAAGACACACTTGGGTGTAAGTGTACATGCACATGTGAAAGGTGCCTGATTCACATTAAAGCATGCTGAGTAGTATGTCTACGCTTCTCACTGTCAGAGAAACTTAAGAAGGACAGTTAAAAAAGAAGGTTTTCTGTCCAGCTGAGCAGTCCAGAACACAAGCAGTAAGGTAAAACATAGTAGTGATCTGGAAAGAAACCCACGCAAAAACGTGTAAAGGACCGCGTGTGCAAAAACGATCCTTTTCTGCATCGCCAGCTCCTGCGTTTGGTCACCGACACTCCCTGTGTCTTCTCCTAAGTCTACTTTTTATCTTGGTTCTCCACACAGAAGTTCTGCTCTATCACACTCACAGAAGCGCCATGCTTACAAGAAAACAAAAGCAGGAGAAAAAGCAACTGTGCGGGTAAGCCAGGCACCCTCTTTCACCGGAGGGTTCTGTCGGACCCCCACCTGCTGACTCTAAACCTGCCGGGTGGCTTCACAGAGCGGTCTGTGCCATCCCATGCGTGTCGCGGGGGGGAGGGGACACACACGTTCTCTTTATCGTCGTCACTTCTTCTTTTGTCATTTGTTTTCATGTTTGTTTTTTCACTCGTCTGCAGCAAAGGCAAAGCTGCCGCCGTGGAGGAAAAGAAAATGAAACAGAAACAAATGGACACAAGGGGGTGCTGCTCTTTCAGCGAGATGGACACGTGTCTGGCCTGCCCTCCTCTGTTCCACTGGCACGGTCTGGATTTGGATCAATCTGGAGAACAAAAAAAGATGGAAAAACAGAAGGATGGAATGAGGATTAGAACAGCAACACAACATAGAATTTACACAGAATCACCAAACGTAATATTTTTCCCCAATACTGAAAACGTGAAATACATAGACAGTATGAAAAAATAGTGTGTCTTACCTCAGAGTAGAGTGGGGGAGGCAGGAATCTGAATTCTGGGATATATGCTAACAGTGGTCCCTCAGTCTCATTCCGCACAGCAGGAAGTTCTACTCTGGTGTGCCGCTGTTCCTCTGTAATGACATCTGTGTAGCATGGCGGTGCTGAAAAAATAAAAAAGAAACAATTACTTACAGTAACTCTCAAGGCGTTCAATTATGAAGTCATTCAAGAAATTCAGAAGGCAAATAACCACAGTGAATTCTCAACAGTCATCTCTAATTTTGACCCTTTGAATTAGCTCCTGTTTTTAACCCTTCCTACATACTTAAGTTTTTTTTTGGCACAGGCCCTCAAAACATCTGCTTTGTGAACAAACTGATCATGATCGCATCAGTTCACCTTGAATAAGCAAACCTGTAAAATAACAAAATTTGGAAAATATTCTCTACCTTCAGGTCTCTCAGGCAGGCCCAGACCCAACCAGCTCATGGCCATGCTACACTGGCTGCTCACAGAGGACGTGCGGCTGCCAAAGGGGTGCACTGGGATGGTGCCAATCACCAGCGGCAGGTTTATGGACAGGTTCATCGCCCCGGGAATGTCCACGTAAACCTGCAAGGATCACGACAGATCAAGGGGAAAGCAGTGAAATGATAGGGCAAGGCACTGACTTCCATTTGCCATTGTGGTTGAGCACTTCACCTAACATCTCAGTATCAAGAATCCGGCTCTAACAAGTGAAACAGACAAACAACAACCAATAACCATATCCTCCTTTCAGCTGTCGAACTATTGAAAGCGATTTCCCAGAAAACCTAGGGCCAGACTATTAACACGATATGATTGCTCCTGTTGAGATCCTAAGCCATCCTTGGCGAGTCATACGCCTAACATGCCTGCCAGCCAGTAACATCTGATTTGGAAGACTTCAAGTCCACATTACAGAGGTTTAAAAATAAGTGACTGTGAGCACTTCCTGCTTGAAAGCACGGCTCATCTGTTTGCGCTGCTGCACTCACCGTTAAGGAGTACTCCACTCGGATGATGCTGCAGTCCAAAATGGAAGGCGAGACGGGTGGAATCTTGAGCATTTTTCCATTCCACGTCTCCGTCTTCCCTGAAGACAGGGACTCCCCACGCAGGTTGGCAACCAGCTGCTTGACCTCCTTCATCTTCCCTTTAGCGAAGAAGGTCTGTGTCTGATAAACGGCGGCCTTTGGTACAACCACCCGGGACGAGCAGTTTTCGATCTCGGCGCAGATTTGGATCGACTCCCCTGTAACAGAAGCCAACGGTTCCATCGGCTTTATACAAGACGCCAATAAAAAACACATTTAATAGGCTTCAAGAACAAATCAACATCCAGGAATTAAAGGAGCAAACCCACGCATGCAACGTTCACAAACAGTGATGCTAACTGATGTTGCCTTTCTCACCTGGGGTGTAGCCCTTCCTTTCGATTTTGGCACTTAGAGAGATGGGTCCTGAGGTGCAGAACCAGCAGCACAGGGTCTTGTCTTTTGTTCCTGCCTGGGGTGACTATGTACATGATGAGAGGGCAGACTGTTAATCCAAAATGTCCTCCCAGCACAGCTGCTCTTAACAGCTCAAAGCTTTCAGTTTTGCCCATATTCTAGTTCCTTTGTACATTAAAATAACGAGTAGAAGCAAGGACCAAATTCTGAGTCCAGTTAAGCTTGATAAGGCATGGCTCACCCACTGCTATTGTTTTTACCCTTAAAAAACATTGCAGCAAAACAAGAACAATCAGCCAACATTAAAGCAAGACACCCACTTAAAGTATTTTCAGCTTCAGAAGACTAATTCAGGCAATAACTTTGAAATTGACACTGAAATGCAAAGTGAATGTTAAAGTCCCGTAGGGTGAGTGACACCAGTATTTCAAAATAATAAGAACAGACAAGTCAGGGAACAGCAGTTTTTCACGCTACTGTTCCCAGCACTTGACTATATGCACGTAGCAGGCTCAGCCAGCCTCGTGCATATAGTCTGGCCGGCCAGGACAAGCTGGAGAGGAGTGTGTCGCCTCGGGGCCAGGCCCTTACCAGCAGTAAAGGAGTGTTGATGTCAATGTGTTCGAACACGGTGAACTCCTTCTTCACTTTCATTGGCAGAAACCAGGGCCTGTGGAGCTCAGCCTTGACCCAGTACCGCACGTTACCATGTTTGCCTTCAAAGGAGGTAGCTAATGGTCTAAACGTCACAGAACAAAGCAAAAATAATTATACAGTAACATATACAGCATGCATTTCATTACAACAGTCTGTGATCACAATCCCTAGGCAAGTTTTTAAGGGTTAAAATGTTTTTCTAGATTATCTGATCACATACATTTGGAGAAGAAAAATACATATTGTGTTTGTCTCCTACAACAGTGTGAAGATACTCACGTTTGTGGAAGTTCAAAACAAAATGCATACTCGTGTGTTCCTGAATGGATAGTGGTGAGGCAATCTTCTGAGTCATCTTCATCTGAAACAAAGGAAAACAATATTCCAAATACACGAATACCATACCTGCTGTTTGCTCTATGGAGTCTGCTGAATAAAACATACGAAAAGAGTTTAAGGGAACAACGCAGTTTTGAATTTAATACACCGTTTAATAAGCACCAAGAACACAAAACGTAGGTTTCAGTGAAAACAAAGAATATGTATCATAGATGATTAACCAGAAAACTGCTTTCAAACTCAAAGAAATATTCAATACAGGAACCATGTTAACCTGAAATGCAAGACATATTCTTGTTCAGTTACCTAAAAATTAAACAAAAGACACAGAACTGTTGTCACTGAAAACATAAAAACAAAAAATCAAATCTGAGACACTTATGGTTTTGATTTTAAATTTTATTGAACACATCCATGACATACAATAAAAATATATTCTTGAAACACTGAAATCGTATTAATAATTTCAAAAAATAAGATTGTGAAAAGCTACATTATTAAAAAAAACTGGGAAATGCATTTGTATTTACCCAAACGATTTCATTTAACACAAAAGATAACATACTGAAATATGGCTACAAGGAGTAGCACAAACTCATAAAAAATATTTCAGGTATGTACAACTTAATATTCCCGTGTAAAACAAATACTTTTCATCATAATCATTTGAGATACAGACACACATTTCTATGGTTTCTTTCACTTCTGCATTCCCTTGTTACAGTAAAGCTGTGGTAAACAGGCGCGCGGCTGCCAATCAGCAGCAGACTAGAGCAGGAGAAGACCGGCCAAAACCGGAGCGAACAGCTTCTAGGAGGGGACCGCTCCTTTGCGTGCGCGTATCAGCCTGACTACCCTTACAGCGCCCTCTAGTGCACCAACCTACTGACAGCAAACTAGACGGAGGAAACGAGAATCAACCCAACCACTCTTTATTTTTTACTTATTTATTACACGTATTTCAGGAATTTGACCAGCAAGACGCTGTTAGTGCCAGCACAGGAGACGGTGACATAAGAAATTAACACAGACAACAGAACATTTAATTTAATTTCTCTTTATTGAGTCATTGTTGACTTACAAAAATTTAGAAAAATATTAAAAACAGACACATATTGATATGTAATATCTTACAGATCTGAAAAAAAAGCATTTTTGAGACGAACAGAGGCATGCAACTGGGGTACATAATATGTATAAAATATAGGATGTTTAAAAGTATCTAAAACATTGTTTACGTAAACGTATTCATTCGTATACAAAGCAAGGTCAAAAAATTAGTCTTGTTCTTGTTCAGGCAGCGAGAGAAATACGTCTTTCCATTGTAGATACAACAACAAATAGCAAAGAAAACACTACACAGGCAATAGGCAAAATATTTAGGTAGCTAATAGTTATGTAGCAAATAATTACAGCAGTAGCCACGTCTGAGTGAAAATGTGCACACTTAAAAGTGTACAGTCTTGAAGAAAGATTTTCTTGCATCGGAAGCGTTGCAAATAATTCATTGCAATTGGAACGGTATTATAGCACATTATAAGCAGATCACAAAGTTTCGTGAAATGCAGTAAAGACGTCTGCTGGCATTTGCCTTAATTTTGCAGATGCATGGTATATTATCTTACAGATAAACCGTTTTACCGACGATCGCACGTTTTTTTTTCAGTTTTGGTTGGTATACAACTGATGCAGAGTGCAAGTTTTAAAATGGCTACTCGTATTTAACTTCGAAAAGCCACAATGACAGTTCAGATACTAAGTTGCACGTTTTCCCAGTCACTTTCCTCAAAGGTATGATGTCATTGCAGAGACACTGAACGTCTACCAATCCAGCAACAGAAAGACCGTTTCCACCAATCCAAAATAGAAAGGCCGTTTCCACCAATCCAGAAACAGAAAGGCAGTTTCCGCCAATCAAGAAACAGAAAGGCTGTTTCCAACCAATCCTGAAACAGAAAGGCCGGCCTCGTCACCCCTCCTCCCCCGCAACAACCAGTTTCTGAACAGGTTTGAACCGCTTTGAACAAAGGGTGGAAACTTAAGGAAATTATATAAAATACAAGATTTGTTGATACACAATGACCAAATCATTTTAGAATAGACGTTGTATACCAAAATTTTGTTCCATTGCCTCTGATTTGTTCAACAGTATAATGTTTTGTAGTCATTACAGGCACCATCAAATGTTGAGCCATAGTTTATTGTGTTTTATTTAGTTGCAACAACATTTTATCAGTATATACTACGACCGTCGGGGCTATGAATCTTTATTTCCTTAAGATATATTATATAAATTAGTGAAATAATGTACACATTGTAGCCAATGAGTATCAGCGAGTACCATGCATCGTTTGATAATCCCAAATAACTTCTAACTTAATGACTTTTCAAATGGGAGACTCCATGTATGATAAATCCATGACAAATGTTTCTGGTTGAAAATATATTCTTCTTATGATCGTACGTAAATATACTGTATCTGATCATCGCCAATAAAATAATTGTACTGTATCTTGACACACATTTGCTAAACGCTTCTTTGCAAGGGAGATAATGAATGGGAAGTATAAGATAACTGAACATCGAACTATTTATATGGAAAATAAAAGCAAGTGGAGTCAATATATATATATATATATATATATATATGTATATGTATGTATGTATTTAAACCACAAAATATATATTCTTGGCAGGACAGCATCCTTCACTGACAGTCCAATTCATGCGTTTAAAAATGGCACAAAATGCGTTATTTACCCTTACCTCTTTCGTGTCCAATTAAGATGTCTCTGTGGTTTAAGTACTCCACTTCTTCAGTGTAATTCTGAGTATAGGCAGTGTTGGATCCAGCATTGCGTGATTCAGTCCAGCGAACTTTTGCTAAGCCTTTTGCGTGAATTTTAAGGGATTTCACGCGAATTTCTCCGCTGACCTGGAGGATCACTCTTCCTGAGACCGAGTCCCCGCTCGAATACACGGGGACGCTGCTGTCATTCAAACAGTCGTAACTTACTGTGAAGGCTTTTACCTTTCCCAGCACCATGGTTGTAAAAACGTTTTAAAAAGGTATTAAAAGTCTATGAAAATGTATGAAGAAATTGTAACAAAACAAAATATTCTTGAAACACTGACCAACTCCTTCGCCGTGCGAAAGGATGCAGGCTGGTTCAGTGCTTTCTTGGACACCAGCTCATTGAGAGCTGAAGGCTGGAGAAGAGCGCTGGATGCTGGATGCTGGATGCTGTCACCGCGCACCGCCCGGCCCTGCGCTCTCCCTACAAAGACAGCCCTCTCTGCTCGCTGCACTCATTTTTAAGGCAGGATTTCATGAAAAACAACCCTACTGAGCATGTGCGCATGTGTTATTTCACCCGTCCCCTTATTCCGCTTTCTAGAAGAGAGAGGGAGGGAGGGAGGAGGTCCTCTTAAGTCTGGGCTGGAAGCCAGCTGAGAAGCCTACGTGAGCACTTCATTGAGTTGTAGGCCGATGAGGTATTGACGGGGCTCTACTAACCTACATATTGTACAGAAAGTTTAAATACGGTGTTAAGTATAAACCCGATCCAAGTGCACCGTTCTGCTCACAAAGCATTAGGGGTCGGGACTATAATACACACACACACACACACACACAC
>JABJVR010000095.1:10115130-10132593 GCA_025773905.1 Chitala chitala
CAAAATTTTTTTTTTCTTATGAGAAATCTCTTTGTCTTTATAATCTGATTTATCTGTGTCTACTAAAAGTGCTATTGGAACAACGTGGACTATTTAAAAAAATCAAAAATGAGACATCGAGAGTCACATGAGACTTGGCAGAGTATGATCAGTGGACATGAGGTGAGGATGAGGAGACAGATCTTTTTATAATCTCCTTTCAAGATGTTCTGAGACACTTGGACTAGACATAAAGTGAAACTTCTCCAAGACTGAGCAAAGATCCACTTTTTAGATCCAACTGAGATGTGTGGAAGGTTTCCAAATGATTTCCTGTGAGAAAAATCTGAGAAATTTAAGTCAAAAGTCTCGTTTTTGCCCTCCACATACTACTTTTTATTTCCAGGAGAAAACTATTGAAAAAGCAGGGGTGTGAGCAAAGTACTGTTTTCTGTGTAGTGTCAGCTTTGGCTACGTCGTGTTTTGTGAATAACAGGGTTTGGACTGCAGGCCACTCTGTATTTGTTTCTTTTTTATAAAGCAACTGGCTAGTTCTGAAAAAAAGACAGTAAAACTGCAAGCTTCCCAGTAGTTAATTCTATGTGAATATGTGAAATCTATTTTTTTTTTTCATTTTGGGAAACAAACATCCTGTTTCACCATTGTGGAGACTTTAAATGAACACACTGCATCAAACTGACCTCGTCTGTTAATAACGTCAGTATTTCAGCAGCAGGATCACTTTGCCAAATTAACGTAGAATATTATTAATTTGAGCTAAATAATGTCATTCTACTGTGACATATTTTAAGTTTTTCTATCAACGTTTTTGCCTGAATTGTTCACATTGTTCAGATACATGAGGATTAGCAGATTATATGTTTAAGGATTGCAAACCACTAAATGTGAAAACAGTAGAAAACAACACGCCGTTTGATAAGAACGATTAAACACAGTTCTAGCCTTTAGACTTAAAAGATTTTGTACACAAATGTTTTGCAAAAATAATCTAAAAAGGAAAAATAATATTGTATCTGTGGAAAACAGTAATAAGGACAGTGTTAGCACATCACTGCTTTCACACAAGGAGGCACGATTCAAGAACCAGCCATCCCCTGGAGAGATAGTTATTTTACACAGAAAGTGTGTCAGAGAAAATGTTATGCCTGAATGTGTTTGTATAGGAAACCTTGAAATTGCTGAAAAATATATGAAAAAAGGACCTTCAAGAACCTGTGTTGCCACATTGATGCGGGTTATTAAAAGATAAATTAAAACTCTTAACAAGGAGAATCTGACAGGACACGTCTGTCTACTGTTTGTCATTTACTGTCTTAATGGCTTGACAGGATGTGTGTGACATAGTAGGTAGTGCATTTGTATACTGCGTAGGGCATTTGTACATTATGTATTATACTTCTATAGTGCGTAAAGCATTTGTATACCAAGTAGGAAATTTGTATATGAGTATAGTATGGAATGCATTCATATAGTTTGTAGGGCACCGTGGATGTGGTGTGGACACGCATGTAAAATTTTCATCATCTGAACAGGGATATAGTGAAAAGTCCTCATAAAAACACTGTGAGCCAGTAGCAGCCAGGTCGTAGCCGAGGACACTCAAGGCACACGCTATCCGAGAGCAGGAGTGTCGGTATGTGTGCTGTAATGTGCAGTGACACTGAACTGGTGAGGAAAGTGTATGAGGCAGGACTGTGTGGAGTACACTACCACAGCACGTGCAGAGACAACACTGGGAGGGGAGTGAGGAGACTAGGTTACCCCTCATTAAATGCCACTGCCCTCCAAACACATGCCCTTTTACTCGCTCCTGTCTCTACCCATTTCACTGCTATTTCCAGAATGCGACACTGACTCACTGAGGTGGTGACTGAACAGGTTCACAGGTTTAAAGTGGGAGCACGATCTAGACACGTCTGAAATAAACACAACTGTCACCCTAATGTCACTGTGGCGTATATCAGCGAGAAAAGAGCTGGAATTCAGTAAAGGAAGCGTGTGGCTCTCAGTTATTATGTCCTTTTCCTTCGTCATATTCGTTTTTGTTTGGAAATATCAATAATTACCCGTCTTTTTAAACAGGCATCCATAACATAGCAGGAAGCGTTACAAAACACTAAATGAGTTTCACAAAGCAAAGAGACACCTTTGAAAACACCTTAGTTTACATCTTTATTGTAAAATAATTCCAGTAAGTTTTGCACATACGGTGGAGGCTGAACATTTACATACACTTAGGCTGCAGACATTAAATTTTTTAAAAATCCACACATCTCAAGTTACCATATATTTCCTGTCGGTTGGGGTGATTACTTTCTTTCCATCCATCCATCTATCCATTCACTATACTGCCTTATTCAATTCAGGGTTGCAGGAAGCCTGGAGCCCATCCCAGGAAGCATGGGACAGGGGACACCCTGGGCGGGGCGCCAACCCACCACAGGGCACACGAACACTATGGGCAATTTGGAGACACCATACAACCTAACCAGCATGTGTTTGTACTGTGGGAAGAAACCAGAGGACCCAGAAAAAACCCACCAAGCACAGGGAGAACACAAAAGCTCCACATGTACAGACCCGAGATGGACATCGAGCCCTGGGCTCGAGGGCGTAATGTGATTGTGCTAACCACCAGGCCACCGTGCTGCCCTGCTTTCTTTCTGTAAAAGATCATTTAAAAATAATAGAGACAGTCTTATTTTACCTTTTATGTAGTACATTTAATTTTCAGTGGCTGTGATGGGTTGGCCCTCTGTCAGGTGTGTCCCCTACCTTTCACCTTGGGCTCCAGTCCACCTGTGATCCCAAATGGGTTATGGATGGATGGAAATTTTCATTGGGTCAAAAATGCACATATAATTTGTTAGTATTTGGGGCCATTGGCATTTAATTGCTTAATTTGAATTAAACACATAGGGTACACATCTACAAGCTTCTTACACTAGGTTAGTTGAGTTTTTGCCCTTTAATCCTAACAGAGCTGTTGTAGCTCAGTCAGGACGGTGGACATCTTGCCCAGACAAACTTTTTCACTTCAGTCCACCACTGTTTTGTGGGATTCAGGCAGGGCCGTTTCTGGACATCGTTGAGCCCTGGGTGACATCATATATTGGGGCTGTATCCCCCCTTCCTTGAAAAATAAATAAACAGGCTGTGTGGGGCCCCCTGGTGGCTCGGGAGCCCTGTGCAGCCACACATACTTTGGAAGAAACAGCCCTGGTTTTAAGTACCACTTAGTTGTATTTCAGCCATCTACTTACAACTTTAAAGGTATGCTTAGAATTATTATCCTGCAGGAAGACAAATTTGACACAAATTTTTGCTTTCAGGCTAATGTGTTACTTCAGAATTTGAAGATAATCCTGATGTCATCTACTTTCTGAAGTGCACCGGTCCCTTTTCCTGCAAAATGTCCCCATCACGAAGACCCCCTTCCCCAGTACTTCACAGCTGGGATTGTTCCTCAGCTTAAAGGCCTCACCCTGCTTCCTCCTCCACGCTGCTATTTCAGAGTTGCTGCTGTTGCAGTGGTGATTGAGTGAAGTATGTCACCTATACAGCATCTGATGAAGGAGGTACGATGTGTGTGTGCTCTCAGAAAGCCAAAACAGACACTTTACAGCCCACTTGCTCTGTTGTTAACAATAACAGCAATATACATTCGAAGTACATCGAATAAAAGAATATGATATATATGCTAAAAAGATGCATATAATATAGAAATGGGCAGCAAATTTGTATTGTGTTAATATTTGCACATATAAACAAGAATAGAAACCAATGAACATTATTATAATGGTAGGTCATGTACATTATGTTTTTACAGTATATACTTTATGGCTGTCTTAATTATCGCTGCCTAATTTGTAATTAAATTGCGACAAATTCATGGACTGACGCAAATGTTTTGCATTTCATCACGTATTTGAGTGCACATCGTTATAATTTAAACACGCTTTAACATCAGAATTACGTGTCAAAATGATCCTAATGAGGGACCTGGCAGTTTCCAGTCGCTTCCGTTCTGCGAATGCGAACAAAAAGAAAAACAACACAGATAAAGGTATTTAAAAAAAAAAAAAAAAAAAAACGCCATAATTAGCGTGCGGTCTCCGTCTACTGCATGGTATTATCATTTGTCTTGTATGTGCTGTAAGTTGTCATATATATTAGCATTAAAAATATCCCAGACATTCTTGAAATCATGTGCATCCAGAAGCCAGCCACGGTCAACATTTCAGCTTGTACAGCGCAGCGGTGAGTGTCGGGGAGTGCGGGCAGCTGAGCGCTGCGGGGTAATGAGTGTGGAGCAGCCCGCCGGCTGCGCACCGCACCGCGCGACCAAACGTGCGCACCGAGCGCATTCCGCCCTGTACACTGTGACGACGACTGTTGCTAACACTCTACTACGACTTACGTATTGAGTTTCATTAATTTAGGTTGGG
Organism: Chitala chitala; assembly: GCA_025773905.1. Classification (NCBI taxonomy): domain Eukaryota; kingdom Metazoa; phylum Chordata; class Actinopteri; order Osteoglossiformes; family Notopteridae; genus Chitala; species Chitala chitala. The sequence continues at coordinate 10,119,579 of JABJVR010000095.1, forward strand.
TTGGTAATTTTGATGAAATAAAGTGGGAAAACCTTGCCACTCATTCCTGATTCTCATGATTAGGGACCATACAATTTAAACACTTGAAAAAGGATCGAGGTATGAGCATTTAAAAAAAGTGGAGTGTTTTTATGCCGGTAACTTGGTGTTCTAAATGGTGTATATACTGTTCATTGCTTGGTAAGAGAGTACATAGGTTAATTTTTTGAGCACATGTTCAAAGCTGAAACGGGTGCACGTCCTAGAGAAACAGCTCTCTGATGTGCCCATTTAGGCTTAAATGTTTTCAGGATATGAGGAAGCACACTTTTGTGTTTATTTACAATTATGCTTTTCATTTTCTGTGATCTGATGGATTGATTCAGAATCCTTGGTTTTTAGTTTGGTACAGAAGATTGCTTACTGTCTTAACTGAGGTTGTTTTTAAATAGTTTTTAGAACATTTGAGCTATGGAGTCTATATAAAGCTGAAATTGTATGTAGACTGACTGTAAACTGGGTCTGAAATAATTAATTCCAACTTTTTTTTTTTGTTTTTCCTTTATTTCCCTTTTGTGCCATTGCACAGTTGTAAACGAACAGGGAAAAGCTTGTTGATAATGTAATTTCTTTGTGTGAAGTGGATGGTTTTTGTGTATGTCTATTTATACTGCAATTACATTAAAAGTTAGTGTGCCAGGTCAACATTGTGTGAAGGCTTTGTAATGTATCATTGATGTACACACAGCTGAATTCCCATCTCTGGGCTTTAACTTCCATTTGCAGTCAGTAACATGTTAGGGGTCTACTGTCTCCCATGAATTTATTCTAGGGAATGATGCAATTTTTTATGATTTTATTTTTGCAAGTCCATGATATAAAGTCCAAAAGTCCTTTAATTCACTACTCCTGCAGAGCTTAATGTCCAGAGACACTGAACTGACACTCACAGTTTTCTGTTCTGTTTTATAGTTACTACTCAGTTTTTTTTTTTTTCCCCAGAAAACAGAAAGCTCAACTGCACCTAAAAAATATGTCTATGTAGGATTTTTAGGAAGTTGTGCTTCATCCTTGAGTATTTGGAGACAAATGCGATTACTTTGGGATCTCATCCTCTTTGTTTAAAACTCAGGTTTTTTCCCTCATGTGACTCATTACTGTTAAATCTCTTTTAATGCTGTTTATTTCAACTGAAGAATGTTTTAGGAGGAAAACTCTGAGTTGGAAGTGAGTTGCCCAATCCTTAGTCCAAGAAATAAAACATACAGCAAAAAAAAAAAAAAAAATCATTGTAATTTCCTCAACTACAGCAAACAATGCTATGTGCTCCAGTTCACCTTAGAAACAAATGAAGAACTATGTCATCCTATTTTAATGTTTTGCTGGGTGGCTATCTGTGTGCCTGCCTCTCACAGAAGCTTTATTCTAGCCAAACAAGATTTCGTGACATCTTATGTCCTGACGTGTTGTTTTGTCATTTTTTTTTATCTTGAATTAGCACATCCATAATTCATTCTTTTTCTTTCTTTCTCTCTCTCTCTCTCTCTCTCTCTCTCTCTCTTTCTTTCTTCCTTTCTTTGCTTGTTTATACTTTCACACATGTTAGTGCTTAAAAATAGTGTCTGACGTTCCTGTCTAGATCCAGCGTCTCACCCAAACAGTGAACCATAACCTTGGTCGCTGGTGAAGGGCTGCTTGCATCCGCATGGGCTGGGAGCAGGAGCTCCTGTGTCGGCTACGCTGCCTCACAGAGTAGATGGTGGTGAGCAGAACCAGGCCAGCTACAGAGAACCACTCCCTGCGTGTTCCATGATTCAGCTGTGCTCCCAGGGTGATCGAGGTGGGCGACGGCACAGCTTCAGTAGCCTAACAGATTTATGATGGCCCTGTCAGGGAAAGGAGCTCAAATGACACAGTAGCTGACTTTAGCGGCAAAAAACGTTATAGGCTTTACAGAGGCTCAGCGGCAGCTGCTGTCAGAGCAGGTAATAGGCAATAAAGAAGGGTGATGGCAGTACCTGTCATTGCCTAATGGCTGACTTCACTGAAGAGCTTTTGTGGCCTTTTAACATGGAGATAATAGAAGCGGTCGCAAATTTTACGGCCTTCCCATTCCATCCATAATTTATCCTGAAAGCACTACCACAACAAGGACAACATCTATCTGTGGGGAGGAAATGAGGTAAGCAGGGCAACATGTTTTGAGGGTGTGTGGGGGGGGTGTTGGTGGAACAGGCGACCATTTTCCCACAGTGTGACAGGAGCCGCCGGCTCGAGGGCTGCCTCTAATGGCCTCCTTTAAATAGAACATTGGGGCAGGTCACACCAATGCCTCAAGAAGCGTACAAGAGTGGGTTTGAAGAAAGACGTCTCCCTCCCAAAAAGTCTTGAAGCATTTAACGCACAGGATGGCGACACCTGTCGAAGGAATGGGAATTCCTTCTGCAATACCCAAAAGGTAACAGAATAATGTTGAGATATGCTCTCTCTCTCTCTCTATCTCTCTCTCTCTCTCTATATATATATATATATATATATATATATATATCTACATATAATATATACAAACATATATGAAGCCTTATTACAAGAAGAAAACACATTGAATTCCACAGAGCTAAGTGCTAACTGTTTTTCTTACTTTAGACTTGTGCAGTATCTCACCCTGCTTATCTGTGGCTTAGAACACTGCAAAGTCAGCCAATGAATCGATTAATGGCTGAAGATAATTCACTCTGTTTTGTGCAGCTTCTGTGCAATTAAGCGGTAATACTTTATTGAAATAGATGTAGAAGGTTAATCTTAAAACTGAAAAGAGAAATCCATTTCAACAAGAATGTTAATGAGCATTCAGCAGATACAAGTCTATTTGTGACTTCTGTATATTTGCATTTATTTTCTGATCTTATCCAGTTCAGGGTCACACAGAGGCCTTGAGCTAGGCCAATGTAGTACATAATCTTTCTTTTGCCTTCACAGACACAACAAACACAAACACACACACACACACATATTTATACATGATGTGTGTATGTGTCTGTGTGGTGTGTGTGTCACAGAAACTGCTCCTTGTATGTATAAACACTGAAACGCACAAAAGGAGTAGTTTAGAGCCACCGCTTCACCTGAAATGCATGCTTTGAACTGTTGACGTTTACAGGAGTTCCCAAAGAATCTCACAGGGACAATATGCAACCTCCACTCAGGACAAGCCAAGTAACCAGCAAGCCTGGAGAAATCAGACAGAAAATGCTACATGCTAAGCCATTGTAACCCTGGTCCTACCATCTGTTTCCATAGTGTTATCCATCCATCCATTCTCTAAACTGCTGGTCCAATTCAGGGTCATGGAAAGCCTGGAGCACATCCCAGGAGGCACAGACCACAGGGGACACCAAGGGCAGGGTGTCAACCCCCCACAGGGCACACACATTATGGGCAATTTGGAGACACCAATCAACCTAACCTGCATGTCTTTGGACCATGGCAGTAAACCAGAGAACCTGGAGAAAACCCACCAAGCACAGAGAGGACACACAAATTTCACACACACAGACCTGAGGTGGGAATCGAGCCCCAGGCCTGCAGGTGCGAGACAACGGTGCTAACCACCACGCCACCGTGCCACGTCCATAGTGGCACACCTGTATTATACAGCACCTAAATTTTGTTTTATATTGAACAGACAGTGCTTGTTGTGTCTATATGTAGGTTGTTTCTTACATATGATGGGCTTTAGAATTTTCATGTAACCCAGTTTCATCATAACTCAGAAACCCTCTTGTGCTATATAAACCATAAGTATTTATTAATAATACTGTATATATTGAGAAAAACTTTGAACATTTGCTAGTGCTATTGTAAAACATCTAGCGTGTAGTTTTTATTACACATTACAGCCAAATGTCTCCACTCAGAAAATAATAAAACTAATGTAACGGTAAATCTGACTGGTCATAGGTCACACATATTGTAAGTCAGCAAAAACTGCATTAAAATTGTTATACATGTAGTATATGAAAACTAGCTCTATGTTTTCAGAATAATTCTATGATGTAACATCATGAGAACACATTTCTATTCCATTTAGCTCTGGTGATCTGTGGAGAGTTAGGTTCATCACCGTAAAACTCGCCTGTTTTTTCTCATCTCATTTTTAGCTCCTGCTCCACGTTTCCATGATCGTCTCCAGTCGATCAGTATCTCTTTGACTTAAAAAAGCTACCAGAGACGATCTTGAATTCCAGTCCTCAGGTCCCATGAATCTTTTATGCTATAAAAAAGGCCTAGAGAAGTTAAGGCAACAGTGTGGTACACTGGGAATTATGTATGAATCTGATAATGACTGACGTTTATCTGCACCAGGAAAGGAAATAAAAACCTTGCTTCATTATGTATCAAATGAAACATGATACTTGGCGGTATAGCTATCATGATAAACCATATGTGAAATGATGAACTTCCAGGGGAGTTCTCCTGTGAGTCCACTTGAATATGTGTGTGTGTGTGTTTGTGTGTGTGTATGTGTGATTCACTGTCCCCATTCCCTCTATATAGCACCAGTGTGCTGTCATTTTAAGGAGTTTCTTGAAAATTAGTAAGATTGAGAAAAGCTTATGTTCTACTCACTTCTGTATGCTACAAAAAAAGATATTTCTTTCAGACATCAGTAAACTGAGGCTTGAGCTTCTGAGTTCCACAACCGTGAGCATTCCAGCTGAACATTCCAGCTTGACATCGCTGTCTTCTCACTGGGTCTTAAGGCCATAGACCTCAGAGCAGTCTTCTATGCTGCCTGTTGTGATTTCACTGTTTCAGCATGTGGAATGGTTTTAATAGGAAAATAAGAGTCAGGGACTCTTATTATACTAGTAGGTTTAAGTTTCACATAAAAGTAAGTGCTACAAACGTCATCATGGTGACTTTTGAGGATGTGTATGGTCATGTTATACTACAATCCCAATTCCAAAACAGTTGGAACTTTTTGTAAAATGTGAATTAAAACAAAATGCAATGATTTAAGAATCCTTCTTGACATATAGTCAATAGAATACAGCACAGAGACAACAGATTTACTGGTCAACTGTATTGCATTTTGTAAATAAATTATTATGAATTTGATGGCTGCAAAATGTTTCAAAAAAGTTGGGACAGATGCAGGAAAACCATGACAAGGTTAAAAAACCAGACTGAAACATTTCACAGGTAAACAGGTAATCATGAAAAACACATTTTTGAAAGGCTTAATCTAAGAGGTTTGCTTCAAAAGCAAAGATGGGGAGAAGGTTTTTCGTTTTAAGATAAAGCTGCTCAACATGCAGCTGAGATGATGCCCACGTCCCAACTTTTTTGAAACGTGTTGCAGCCATTGAGTTCATAGTAACCTTTATTTGCAAAATGAAATACAGTTTATCAGTTTTGCTTTAAATCTGTTGTCTCTGTGCTGTATTCTATTGACTATATGTCAAGAAGGATTCTTAAATCATTGCATTTTGTTTTAATTTACATTTTACAAAACGTTGCAACTTTTTTGGAATTGGGGATGTATTTGAGAATCTATGGATGTACACTATAAGGTGTGTGTGCTACACTATAAGGTGTGTGTGCTACACTATAAGGTGTGTGTGCTACACTATAAGGTGCGTGTGCTACACTTTATTTAGTAACTATTTAGTAACTGATCTGAGCTGCTTGTCATACAGCAGCTCCTCACAAGCACTGATGCTGATGCAAGTTCTGTGTCTAATCCAGGCCATGTGCAAAGACAGCAGAAGTTAGCTGAATCCCTGTAGCACTAGAAAGTGGGATCCTCAGAAATCCCTCAGCTCCCTCGCATTCTTCATTTCCCTTTTTTTGTCCTTAATCTTGCAGTGTTCTCTCTTCCTACACACAGCCAAATGAAAAACATCTAGGACCTGTGTTAGATATATGACAACATTTTTTTTTAAACGGTATGCAAACTAAAATAAATTGAAAAGGATAAATCTATGTAAAATGTGGTATTATTCTGGTTTTGGATTATCCCTCCTTAACTATTGATCTGTGTCATACATAGCTACACAACTGAAATGTATATAATGTATGTACTCATAACACAGTTTTCGACTTCTCACCTTTTGCAGGGTCACGGGTGGCCAGGAGACTATCCCAGGCAGCCTAGGGCTCAAGGCAGGTGACACCCTAGGCAGAACGCCAACTTATTGCAGGCCATTAGACATAGATGCGGTTTGACCACACAGTCTCCTGTACTGCTGTAGTGCTCAGTCCCCATGCCTACACCTATACCATAATCATCCAACATGCTAGGTATATTTACCAAAAATCAAATGAACAGATGTGATGAAGGAGGAGGAGCTTGTTAACATATCACTGAGCACTCAGCAGTGACAAACCAGCATATTAGCGGGGGTTACTCCATCAGCAGGGATAGGTTTGTCTATAAACGTGAGATGGCAGATAACTTAAAGAAGCCGCGAGCCTGACATGTTTATGGTTAGTTTCTGTGCAAGTATCATTTTAGCCGCTGCTTTGTTAACAGCACCCGTGCTGACCACCTGCCTGTCGCTCACGATCTTATCGCTGACAACTGTGCTCTTTCATGGCTGCTAATGCAGACTGGGGAAGAGGACAGTCAGTTAACCTCTGGGAGACCCCAGCAAAACGGAGATCTGTGAACCAAATGGAACTGCCGACAGGGATGATGAGGAAAGCGATGAAGGAAATTGCTGCCATTTATTCTCACTAAGGGTCCAGCTATAAATTAGCTCCATGAACAGCATTTAGAAGTTGGTATTCTGTAAAGCCCTTTAAAAAATAAACACCACACAGCAATCCTGCTCATAATTAGGGAGAGCTGCCTGCAATCCAGCTTTGCCTTTGGGGCATTATTCCATTTTCCTTTGTGAAGGACGTTTATTTCACTGCATTTGACAACACTTAAATTCTATAACTTGTCAGTGTTTAATGGTATATTACAATATGTAACAGACAATCTTGACTGTGATTTGGAAAGTGGAGACATACTCCAGAGAATTCTGCTTTATACACTTAACAATTTTCAACCATCACTTATCCAGATTGAATTGTGATGATCCATATGCCTGGAAGCTCAAAATATAAGGAAAGGTACAGTCTAAGCTAGTCGACAGTCCACTCCCTACCACCTGAAGGGTGGACAAGAATCACTGATACTCCCAAACAGCTTCTCATTACACTATGGACATACCTATAAAAGCACACAGAAAGGTTCCACACAAACAAAACTGGGCCCAGATTTAAACCTGCAGCCCTGAATGCAAAGGGCAAAACCATTACTTGCTTTGCCACTGTATTGCCTGAGAATTGTAGGTTAAGTCAGAAATTAATTGTATTTACATGATCACATTTTAAATCCATAATTTTGTATTTTCTGCACTGATATAGGAATAGGTTATTGGGAATATATGGATTGGGATGGGTATTACATTCCAAGCTTTAACGTGGTTGGCTGAAACAGCAGGTAAGAGTGGACACCCTATAATAACCCTTTGTTACATTGCTGATTATATTTGCTTTATGTTTCTGTGTGCCCCTTTGAGCTCTCGTGGAACGGACTCTGAGTTGGAGAATGCCCATTGGTCTTTAAGAATGCCAATCACCAGACTGAAGAACCAATGAAGAGCTATGATATCCACAGCAAGTCTCCGGTTTGGGTATTAAAAACTGAATAAAAGTGACTTCCTGGAAGGCACACGTTTAATTGTGTAACTTTGATTTTTGCCATTGCTTTTGTGTGGAACTTGGTAGGTGTAGCATGAGAGAATCGAGTTCAGAGAGTGAGATGTTGTACTGTCTTGACATTTGCCAGTTAATAAAGAAGGTTTAGCTAATATAGAAGCTGTGGCCTGCTCAATAGTCAGAGAGACTAGAGCATTATCAAAAAATAAGGGTTACAGTTATAATTACTCACTTGTATAATATAACATTATCAATTTTTCACTAGCATAATAGTGCATGTTTTATTCATACTTCACTGTATCAGATTCAGTTAAGTTGCTTGTTTTCTTGTTTGTAGTCTTGCTAAACTGAATCTTGTGCACGTTTGACTATAGGTCAGCACTTCTGTTAGCTGGATTCCCAGATACTATCGACCCAGTTCTAACATGCATGTGTACTCTTACTCATTTGTAAGTCGCTTTGAATAAAGGATTTTAATAAATGTAAATGTAAAGGTAAACTTCATCCTCATTACTGTCTACTCCATACTACAGTTTCCCTCAAGCGCTCTGCATAGTCCCCATCGACTTTTCACCGTTACCAAAGCAAAGGAGATGAATCAGTACAGGCGTCGTTAGGCGTGCCCTCCACATCATGTTTACACTTGCCTGTACAGTATGGACTTAAGTGGCGCGCAGTTTAAAAGTTGTGAAAAACATTTTTGTGAATTTTTTTTTTCTGCTGTTGACCGCGTGAACCAGCTGATACTGGATCAGTGGATACGGGGGTCCTGCTGAACATGTATGAATCACGCACCATAGTTACATGAACTCCAGAGTAAGGGATGGAGAGAAAGAAAGAAGTAAGAAAACTGAGATGGGTGGGAAAGAGCAGCCCTCCAGATCTGTAAACCCAAGGAACCTTCAAGCTGCTCTTTGTGTTTATTTGTGCGAGAGAATGTGAAGGAAAATGCTGGAAGGCAGAAGAGACATTTCCATATTTAACTGCCAAAACGTTCAAACAAAGTGCCGGTGTCCTGCGTGGCAAAGGAAGCGGTCCCCAGGCTGCCTCGTCTCAAGCTGTTCAGACGCCCACCGGGACGCCTCGTCCCCCATCCGCACTGTGAAGAAGGAAGAGCCGAGACAGACATGCGTCTAGAAGCTTCTCTGATATTTAATGATCCTTGTATGTGAGACCACAGACCATTCTTTTCTGCCAAATACCAATCCCCTGCTCAATTGCTGTTTTATAGTGCATAGTACAGTAATATCAGATGGTAATATAGGAAACAGATTGCTTTTGCAGCAGAGCAGGAAGAACAGAGAAGGCCCCAGTCCTCCAGGGCCAGCTGTCTGGAAGAATCAGGAAACCATCAAAGCCCATCGCTCACGCAGCCCGGCAGCAGCTGCCAGGGTTACCTGTAGGCATAGAGGCACAGAGTACGTAATAATACAATAATACATCTTCACTCAGTCTCACTTTGTGGTCGTCTGCCCAGTCATGTTTACAGTATACCCAGCAAGCAAGCTAACACATATTAATCAAAGGCCAATCCATCTTAATGCCCCGGAGCCCTGCATGCACTGTTTAGGTACTGATGTAAGATAATTGCCTTGGAAACATCGTCCCAAAAGATCTGGACATATAGTACCACAAACTTAGCAAACATATTAGCACCAAAAGTGTGAGTTAACCTTTAAAATTGTAGAAAAGTATATTAAAAAAATAAGTAAATGCCTGAAGAATTCCAGAAGCCATAGTTATTTTACTTTAGATTAGTATGTATCCTTTATCCATAAAACTGATAAACAACACGTGATCCTATCATATCATCAGATTTGTTGCGTGTTCTTATGGTTTTTTTTTTTCCTTCTTGGAGTGCACAATGGAAACCTGTGGATAATAAAACCTGCATTATATAGCCAACTTTTTATTATGTGATATTAAAAATTTATTCATTTTTTCTGACCATACTGCAGCACATTCAGGAATGGGCAGTGTGTGAAGTGGCACAGGAGGCTTTTAGAGTTGAAAGGTTAAAGTTGTGTAGCTCTCAGCCATGCCATTGGCTCTTGTAATTTTGTGCAAGGACACATGGTGTGTTTCTTCATGCTTTGGGTAGTTAGCACTCTAGCAGCCCATTGTTAATAATCCATGCTTTTTAATAACTGCAGTATAAATTTCTAGAAATGTGAAATATTCTTATTATATACAGTGCTGAAAAAAGTATTTTCCCCTTTCTGGATTTTCCATTGTTTTTAAATATTTGTCATACCTAATTTTTTCATATTTTCAGACAAAATTTAACATAGGACAAAGACAACCTCAGTAAATACAAAAGACAGTTTTTCTGTTATCACTTGATTTATTGACATTATGATTTTTAACAACATTGTTAAAACACTTGTATCTGTCTTGCATAAAATGGCAACCAGATGGAGTTACAACTGCTATGGTAGAAATCCCTCTGGTTTTTGGGAGAAGAGTCTGATTAGTCCAGCAAGAAAAGCCCTTGGGACTTTAGCTCAGTGGGCTGGTAACTCTGAGTGGACTCTAAGGCACTGTGTTTGAATGTGGTCAGGGTAACATCTCCTATACAGACATGATCCTGAGCAGAGCACTGCTATCATCATTTATAAAAATGCTGCAGTTAATGTCCAGCTTTCCCATTTTCAAAAAAATTCTGAAGGTTCTGAACTTTGAAGCAATTTTTTTTGAGGATAAAGCAGGTTGATGTGTTGTGAATCTCCAGAAATAATTCAATATGGGTTCTGTAGTTTAAAGAAGGATTTCACACACCATTTAGCCTTCATTACTAACACTTTGGTCATCAAACAAGAAATGTTTCACCATTAGACTATTTATTTATCCATCTCTCTGTAGCTGCTGTTATCACAAACAGTGTGGACCTCTTGCTAATTCTGACTTTTCCTTCACCTGGTCGGTCTCTTGGTTTTTCTTGTTGATTTGAGTTAGTAAACCTCAAGACTCACTGGATCATACATACATTATCCAACTACTTATCCTGTACAGGGTATCCTGCCTCAGGCAGCCTAGGGCACAAGGAATAGGGATTTGCCCACCATGGACAAGCAAATCACAGGGCACACACACACACACACACATTTAAGGGTGTCCAGCAATCAAAACATGTCACAGTTCATCTTTACGACTTGCTGTAAGAATATTTACTCCCATGATTAATCATGACTAATATTAAGTTTCTGTTAGCCAAATTATTGTATTATATTATTATTTACATTAAGAAGCTTTGTTCACTATATTCTCATGTCTTTTTTTTTCAAATCCTTTTCACAGTCATTTCTCAACATAAACATCATATATGCCATAGAGATGACCCTATTGGGGGTCGAACACACTCCATCACAGCTTGCTGAGACATCCTAAACAAAAAAATTAACCCACTGAACTAAAAACCTGAGTCCCTCCCTTAGTGGACCAATCAGACTCTTGTCCTGACAAAGAATTCCAGCAATCAAAACATGTCACAGTTCATCTTTACGACTTGCTGTAAGAATATTTACTCCCATGATTAATCATGACTAATATTAAGTTTCTGTTAGCCAAATTATTGTATTATATTATTATTTACATTAAGAAGCTTTGTTCACTATATTCTCATGTCTTTTTTTTTCAAATCCTTTTCACAGTCATTTCTCAACATAAACATCATATATGCCATAGAGATGACCCTATTGGGGGTCGAACACACTCCATCACAGCTTGCTGAGACATCCTAAACAAAAAAATTAACCCACTGAACTAAAAACCTGAGTCCCTCCCTTAGTGGACCAATCAGACTCTTGTCCTGACAAAGAATTTACTAATAATGTGTGTGAAATACAGGTCTTAACTTCTTAATTCAATTGTACACTATCAAATACAAAATGCAGCTATTATTACAGTACGACAAAATACAGCTATTGTTACATTAGGAGGAAAGACAAAAAAATAATGGTTGGAGTCTGAGTTAACTATCTGTCACAGGCAGAGTGTCACAGGGGAAGGAAACACTTCAACATCACAAATGAGCTATGTATCTGTGGAGGATGACTTCTCCATTGGATTGTCTGCTTCTGTCTGGAAGTGAATTTTTCTAACATACACATTGCACTTTCCTCTACAGAAAATGCCTGTACAACATACAAGGTCAAAAGTGCAGTTAAGCCATACAAACAAATGGTAAAACCGTACAGGTTGACAGCTATGAAATTCAAAGCTATAACCCTGTTCTTTGTGACAAAATTTACAGGAATTTCTTGATTAACCTTTTTGATTTGAGCAAATCCAGTGTATACCTCTTCCCTCGGTGACTGTTTCCCTTTGGGTTACTCCCTGCTTATAAAACAGTATTGTCCATCACCCCCATCATCCTTCTACACTGTGCAGAGAACCTGTTAGGCTTGGCTCCTTTCTGAACTTGGTTGAGTATTTTTCTTCTTCTGTGGTGCTAGCAGAGTGCTGCCAAGAGTCACAGCCTCTATGCCCCCTTGCATGGGACTGATGGTCAACACTATAGTGGGTGTGGGCATTTTAAATGGCATGATGGATGTGGCTAAATGGCCCTGTAAGAGCTCTGTATACATGAAGACAAAGCATCAAGTCCACCAGTTGGGTGATATCAGAGAGCCACACCATAACTATCTACATTGTTTTCTTCTGTTGAAGGAAAATATATATTTTATGGCTTCATTCAGGAATATAATTGCCATATAGAGGTTATTTACCTACACAGACTGAACAATATCATTATGTTAAATTCTTGAATTTTGTACCACTATCCAACACTATTCTGAAATCAGCAGAAGCTACAGTTCTGAGCAGCTTTATAAGTCAGATTACCCTGTTAGCGAAGTCTGAAACCTAAAGGACTCACTACATTGCCTGGTCACAGATTTAACTTCACAGATACTTTTAAATGTAGAAAATTATTAGATATTATAATTGGAGAAGAAGATTTGTGTTTTCTGTGGAAGTCCGCAATAACATTTTGCTGTAGAATAAAGAAATTGAAGAGTTTATAGATTTGGTTAAATATGAATTTAAGATGTAGACCCTTCTGGTCCACTAGTGATTCTCTACTGGTACAATTGTAATGTACCATAATGTGCCATGCTGGGCTGTGCCGTGCTGTGCTGTGCCGTGCTGTGCATTATGTGTCGTGCTGTGCCATGCTGTGCATTATGTGCCGTGCTGTGCCATGCCGTGCTGTGGGCTACCCCATACCATGCTGACAGTTGCTTTTCAATTCAATTCAATTCAATTTATTTTTATATAGCGCCTTTCACAACAGCATGCCTCAAAGCGCTTTACAGAGAAA
>JABJVR010000095.1:10144835-10163919 GCA_025773905.1 Chitala chitala
CCCCCCCCCCCCCCCCCCCCCCCCCCCCCCCCCCCCCCCCCCCCCCCCCCCCTCGAAAATGAAAGTGATTTCCTGTTTAGCTCAAGTCCTCAGCAGGGCTCCTGTCCCTGTGTGTCTGACAGTACGATTAACTGCACGTATCAGTAGTTCACAGCATCATGTGCTCCAAAAAATAAGGATGAAGAGACTTATATGGTGTGCTCATATACAAAGAAAATTATATATATTTTTTTTTTCACGCTGTGAAAAGGACATCTTTTGTGATACAGGTTCATTTTCGTAATGGTCTATAGTGAGGTAGATGTTTTATTTCACTTTCTAGCAGATGCAAGTAAAGTGTAAAGAATTTGCAAAAATTAATTTTTGCACAAATCATACACCCTTGTCAGATCCACAAACATTAAATGAAGTCCATGATATGAGACACGTCTGTTTATCTCATCTCATCCGGTTGGGCTGCGTAGAGTGGCGGTGTGTGTGGGCATTGCTGCAGTCACACTCGAATCACGAATCACGCTTTTCTATGCCCTTACATCTCCGAGGTGAACCCGACTCGCCTTTGATGTCATTTTAGTGGATAGCACGCTGGCCTTGTGCCCTGAACTTGGGATGACATACATGACTTGGCTTGTTTTAGAACGGTCCCCACACACTCACCCATTGTCCCACACACGTAGGCGGCATGGTTTGTGTATACATGCTATGCTGTTAATGTGTTTCAAGCTTTCAAACATGACAGCCATCACCAGTGAGTATAAACAGGACAAACAGATGCTGCTGAGGCTCTGCATGGCCCTTTCTTTTTAAACTCTCCCTGTAAATCTGCATTTGCCTTTCCTTGCTGGTCGGAGGTTATAGGTGCTGGAGAGAGCTCAACATAAAGCACGTGCCCTCTATCGAATCCACATGGGCGGATGTGACCCAATGTGCTTGCCAGTGACATCATGGGGGAGTGACACATGTAGCAAGGATGTCAGTGGTTGACACTAAACATGTATTTATGACACCATCCCTGCACTTGGTTACACACAGAATTAAAGCGCTTTCCAGATAGATTACCCCTCTCTGAAGTTTTATTTAAACTTGTGAATTTCACCATACTTTAGCATTAAACACAAAATTTTTGTGTGCAAGATAGAATCTATATTCCTCACCACTGTAATGTTGATCTTTTTTTTTTACTTGCGGTGGTGGTTTAGTGGTTAGCACTGTAGCTTCGTATGTCTGCTCTTAAGGGTTCAAATCCCTGCTAGTACTGGTGCTGAGCCCCAGTAAAATGAGAGGATTGAATCAGGAAGAGGATCTAACATTGAAAAACTCTGCAGCTGAAAGCGGACTAGTAGTACTTAATGGTAGTGAAGTGTATATTTTAGTTCAAACAATATCATGTATGTTTGAACTCTCCAGATTAATTCTAGAGTATATTCTGTCTGAATAGTTGAAAGAGGGTGAATGCAAGACAGATGAAAATTTGAGGTAGAAATTTGTGTCGTTGAACCAGAAATAAATCTGTTGTTGTATTCTGAGATTGTGAATATTAATGATTCTTCATAATTCTGATTGGGTAGAGGCTTAGGCTGTAATACAAGTACATGGCCTGTAATAGGACCGCTGTTATTGTTGTGTCCATCCATTATTCAGCCAGGAGACATTCTGGAGAGGGTGCCAGGGAAAATAACCCTGCACACACACACACACACACACACACACACACACACACACACACACGCCTACACACACACACACACACACACACAGGGGATAATTTAGATTTCCCAGTCCACCTGACCTGCATGTGTTCGGACTGTGGGAATACAATGGGCGGCCTGTGAAAAGTCATGCATGCACAGGGACAGAGTTAGGAAGACTCTTTGAAGTGTTTCTTATCATTATTATTATCCATCTATTCATCAGAGGCGTAGTGCAAAACCCAGTGGCCCTCCTACAAGAAGAGTTTTGGGGCCCCCTCTTCCCCCACTCTAAGGCGTAAACATTCCTTTCTTATTATTTCATAACCAGCAATCACTACCTTATTTAATTTGTCTATGGCTGTTAATGATAGTGATGTTAACAGTGAGCAAACCTGCTGGCATACATTCCTTTACTTATATATTGAAAACGTTCTCTGAATTTCACTGAACATGTGACCTTGACAGAACACCCCTTTTTTATGGGGAACCAATCAGAGGCTTCTCTCTGATTGCTTATTGTTAATTTGAACCCTAAATGCATAGCATACTAATTCTAATATTCTCACATCATAAAACATATTAATTTGGAGGCACAAGCAATATCACACCAGGGCCTTCACAAACTGCATGCCCTGTGAGCTCCTCCCATATGCCATCCATCCATCTATCAATCTATTACCCAACCTTTTATTCTTTACAAGGCTATAGGTTTAAGGCAGGGGAAACCCTGGACAGGGTGCCATCACATATTAAGGAATTATTATTATTATTATTATTATTATTATTTGCTGTTGTTTTTTTCTTGTAGTTGTCTTTGTCGTAGGAGTTGCAGTATATGAAGAGGATGCCCTATATAACCTCTTGATACCTCCCCAGTCATATTTCCTTTATGTTTCTGTGGCTCTTTGAACTCTTGCTGGACTGACTCTGAGTTGACAAATGCCCATTGGTCTTGACAAACACCAATCACTGGGCTGAAGAATGAATGAAGACCCAAGACATCCACCGGAAGTCTCCAGTTCGGAAATTAAAATGAGTATAAAAGCAACTTCCTGTAAGATGTGAGTTGTTGGGTTGTAATTATGCAGTTATAAATATAACTTTATCACTTTTTCACTACCACTATTCATCCTCATTATTGTCTACTCCACGCTACACTTTCCCACAAGCACTCTGTGCAGTCCCCATTGACTTTCACTGTTACCAAAACAAAGATAAATCAATACTGGCATCGTTCAGTGTGCCCTCCATGTCATGTTTATGCTTGTCTGTAAGGTAAGCACTTGATTGGAGCATAGTTAAAAAGTTGTGAACCATGCATTTTTGTAATTTTTGTATTTCATTTTTCTTTCCCCTGCTGTTAACCTCAGGTAAGAGGACAGGGGTTCTACTATATTTTAGAAATGTCACAATCCAGAGTGGCCACCAAATAAAAAATGCATATATGATTCAACACACTACATAGTTACACAATGGCCTGGAGAAATGTAAATCACTTCTCACAGTTCTGAACAGAGCAGTTTACTTTTCTATTGCCCTACAGATTGTTAAACTTCGTTCTCCCTAACCTCGGTACCAGTCATGTGAGAAAATCTCTCGGTGAATTCCCCTTCCTATTTTTGCTTCTCCTCCCCGGAGGAGCGGTGTGCGATATTAGCTTCGGCCTGATTCTCCTGCTCGGAGGAGGCACTGCAGCCAGGATTAATATCTTCTGACTCTTTGACGCACAAACCATGTACCATAAAAAGAGGTCAAAGATAAAGAAAGACAGGAGAAAAGGAGGTGAGGGCAGAGAAAAATGGCAGCAAGAACTTCAGTCCTAGTTCAACCTCCAGCTTGGGTTCTAATTTTTCAAAGGGTCGGTACCGAAGGCTTTTAATGCTGAGGTCAGCACTAAGGTCTTGCCAACAGCCGCACAGTACCACTTTCTAAAGGAAAGCTGGTGTAATTGACTCACTTTACTCTGGTAGCTATGGTTACCAGCCTGTAGGTGAACAACAGGGACATTTCTGTGTGGTGATGCCTTATCTGGGCCTTGTGATGCATATTACCAAATTTTGAACACCATAAATTATTACAGCAGGTCAGTATTGAAAAGTAGGTCGGGTAGTTAGATTAGAACAAAGGGAATGGCCTTGTGTCTCTGACCTACACTGAGGATATTCTGTAAAGTAATGCCCAGTAGACTTAACAAGACTTCAATAAAGTACACTTTGCCTTCAGGGAATGCTTAAATTGTTTGTCAGCTTTTGTTTTTATTTATACAGCTCAGTAAAACAAATTTCCAAACAGACATGCATCCAAAATATTTATAATAACTGAAAGTAAATATGGAAGTGCATTATGGTTAAATGACCTGTTTAAGTAACAATTTTTCATTTTTGCGCTCACTTTGGGTTGGAAAATCTTTGTAATGTGTTGGAATCAGTTCGAAACTGTGACTTGTTTACAACGTACCACAGAGATGTTGTGTCAAAACATGGTTTGGCCTGTAACTTTCCTTACATGGTTATATAGGAAGGCTGGCCCTGTGCTGGGAGCTTCTCTGGAGCCTCTGGAGCTGGTTTTGGAGAGGAGGATGCTGCACAAATTGTTGAACATAATAGAGAACACCTCATATCCTCTCAGCAGAGCACTTTTAGTCAGAGACAACTTCAGCTTCACTGTGACAACATAACGTAACAGGATGTCTTTTCTGCCAACAGCAATCTCACTGTACAATGGCTATGTGTCTGTGAGTCAGCAGAGGGACTGTTACTAACTGTAAGTATATATGGTAACCATGTCCAGTGCACATTTATTGTTTTTGCACACTTACACACTTTTTCTTATTTTCATTTCATTTCTAATTTATTATCATGTATTTTTAAAAACTTCCTTATTTGTTCTTACTTTTAGTTGTTACTGTCTTTGGCTATAGTAACAACAGAATTTCCCCATGGGGATGAATAAAGTATCATCCATCCATCCCTCCATCCATCCATCCATCTATCTATCTATCTATCTATCTATCTATCTATCTATCTATCTATCTATCTAATAGAACAAACCTAAATGGTAAATAAAATAGCACAAAATGTTCTACTTGAGAAAATGATCCCAACTGGATTTTGGCCCAGAAGGCCTTTGGCTGGACACGTGTACAAGTTCATTAGCAAAAGTTGCACGTCTATTGGGATAAGTCCAGTGTCTGTTATTTTCTTTTTGGTTTCAAACTTATTTTTAAATTTATGCTACAATTTCATCTATATTTGGTAGATTTAGCATTACTTTAAATTCCAGCTACCATAATTCTTCTGGGATGTGATTTAAATAAAAAGCTATTAATCAGTTGGGCTTTTCTAACACTATTTTTGTCTGTGGTCCAACAACTGTGAAACGGTCGCACGCACATGCACACACGCTTAACATCCTCCTCCAGGGACCACGCTATTACAAAACCTGAATATGAATGATGGGCCACGTGACACATGACATCTGCTCCCACATGTGAAGTGCAGAGATCATGAATTTCCCACATAAAAAGGCATTTGAAGGTAGCAGCTGTTACCCATATATACAACTTCTTGAAAAGGTCAGAACATATACTTTGAAGTCACTGTCAGCTTACAGCTCCTCCTTGCTGAAATTTGTCATGTTTAACATATCGGACACAAGATTTCTCTTTTCTCATAGGTCTCAGGGTGCAGCACTGACTTCATGTAACATGCATCAGTGGCGGTAGAACATTTTGTAAATGAGCACACATTTGTGAACGATTATTATCAATTCACAGTGATGCTCAAAGTCCTGCCATCCTCCCCTTGCGTCTGATGGTGCTCAGAGAGACTAATGACGATCCACTCTGACGCACTGACAATCAATTGTGCCAGTCCTGACCCTGAGAGCTTCTCAGCTTTCTTCTGCATTCTTTTCACCAAATACTTTACCACTAAATTTGTTTAACTGCTCACATGGTTTTATCTGAAATGATTTACAAACATCTTCCTTGGCAAACTGTTTACATTTTACCCATGCAAACAGCCTGGCAGTTACAACATTGTCAGTTGTATTTAATACGTTCTTGGAGGTTTAACAGAAATGCCCCAGAGAAGCATATTGATTGGACACATTGATGAACGTACATCAACTACTAAGCTTTTTATATAATTCTTTACAACAAAATGTGAAGTGTTTCTTCATCTTATAGTTTCATTTCTCTCTTAGTAAGACACTGACTTGTTGTTGCATGACCCCACTGATGTAAACTCCAATTACGTGTAGCACTTCCTATTTAACTAGAGATGTTTAGTATTGGCTAGTTGAACTGACAAGCTTTCCTACAAAAATTGATATTGTTTATATTTCTGAAAGCTAGCAAACATCGGATTATTTTAATAAATTAATGAGATAGGATGTTTCCTGTGAGCATGCACACACAGGAACCAATCATGGTTCTTTAGCTAAACATGTACCAACAAAGCGATGTGCTGTTCTTAGCTTTTATTCCGTTCAAAATATTACAATGCATTGGCTCAGGTGTCTCACACCTCTAGGGTCATGGGTTTAAATCTGCTTGTTGGCATCGTGTGTGTGGAGTTAGCATGTTCTCCCTGTGCACGAGTGCGTTTCCTTCCCCAGCACAAAGGATTGCTTTTCAGGGGGATTGGACAACATAAATTAGTCTTTGTGTGTGTGTGTGTGTGTGTGTGTGTGTGTATGTGTGTGTGTGCGCGCCTTGTGATAGGCTGGAATCCTGTCTATGGTGTACCCTGACTGGAATCCTGTCTATGGTGTACCATGACTCCAGATCAGCCACAACAACTACACAGAAAGGGATAAGCAAATAGGCAAATGGGTAATGGGTGGATGGATAACTCTCTACTCAAGTACTTGACCAAGGTCATGACTATATATATATATATACCATACAATTTCAGTAGAACAGTACATAGGTGGGTGCTGATGTTTATGACTACCTCTGTATACCTCACTGACATAAAAATGACCTCCAGATATTTTGCTGTCTTGTTTATACAGGCTTCAGAGCTATTTGAGGTAATGCCTTTCAGTACAGTATGAACAAGCATCACTTAGTGATGTCACAGAGAAAGTTAAATTAGAATGTCAATGCTGCTGATCTGCTGGCGAGAGTCAAAGACAATGACAACATTCCGATACACCCAAGATGTTAGGTCCTGTTCAGTTATGTGTGAAGATGTGTAATGTCTAGCCTACAAACACATTACATCAGGAGATGTTATTACACAGTGTTGTTTACCAGGTTGCAAAAACAACACTTTTAAAACAGGCATGCAATGGAAATTGATTCAAAATACCATGCATTTATAATACAGTTAAATTATCTGAAATTTTAGATTTATATGATTATCATATTTGATGTGATGATTATCATCTTTTTTGATGAATATTTCCTGCATTAAACCAAAATTTCTGCGTACTGACGCGTTCTAAACTATCAACAGTGTTTCTTAGGTTAAGTTTTTTTTAACATTACTTTTTGTTTAGTTTTTTTTTCCACAACTTTCAAACAAATTGATCTTTACAAGGCAAGCACCTAATTTTGGTAACTAACATTTCAACAAATTTCTGTATAATTTCAAATTGAGCCCTCAGCTTCCACTACAGGCGTGAAGCCCATCTCTTTTCTCTAAATTTTGACCCAAAATGTTTTAGCAACGTAGCGTAACGTTACGGGGTGTAATTTTGTACTTTCTATCCTCCTACATTCATGTACGGTCATGTGTCAAAATCAAGACTTTTAAGAGTCCCAGTGAACCTGGGGGTCAGAAAGAGGGCACTACATTCACAGTATGGACCTTCCTCTTCCCAGCTGGTCAAACACTCAAGAAAATTTATGTGTACCTCACATCCATATTCATGTGTGACATCCCTGTGGCCCTGTGCTTGTGTTAGGCCTGCACCCTCTACAGATATATTTTTACCTTTGCCAACAGCAAGAACTGTAGCTGAACAATAAACATGCATACATGCACTGCATTTAAACTTTGTGGAAGCCTAGGGTCAAGTAAGAACATTCACATGGAGACCAGATTCAGGCCAGTGGTCTGTGGTGGGTAGCCATAGGTTGATAACTGACAGGGGAGTAACTCGCTATCTCTGACAAAGGGCATCTATGAGAGGTCAGTTTCTGATCACCTCAGGTTTATACCTATTTCATCCTGCCATCAGCTGCACACACAAATGGCAGCAATGATTCTCACACGGCAACAAGACAAAAGGAATAGGTGCCAGAGATCACAGACCACAATGGGCCGCTAACCCCAGAGGAGATATTGGCCTGGTCTGCATAGCCGGGCCGCTCGACAGAGAGGGCCAACTGGGCCACGCTGGGGTCAAATGTCGACTGTGGAAAGCTTGAGCGTGAAAGGCTGGAGGACTCACCGACACCCCTGCGTGCCCTGGGGGATGACGTGACTTTAAATGAATGCAGTGTTTTGAATCTTTAGGCTATGTCGCTAATGTTATATGAAGGCTGATCATTACACGCGCAATGGCGAAGGCAGCAAAAATGCACCTTTCATCTTTTGTTAAGGAGTACCACAGCAACTGAGGTAATACAGGCCAGACAAATCTGTCAAACAAGGATTTTTTTCTAAATGTCTTTTTGCCCAGACAAAATAAAACATCCAAAATAAAACATGTACATTTTTTTTATATACAGGCAATTGATAATTACAAACATATGTTTCTTACATTTATCTATCTGTGGTAATAATTGGTGAAATTCAGGTGAAATAAATACCCTGTCATCCACACAATTTTTTTTTTCCTTAATAAGGTAAATATAGTAATCAAGGACCTTGTTAGAGGGGACAAAAAACAAAATGTTTGCTCAGGAGATGTCCGAACAGTGAGTGATATGGATTTCCTAACATCTAATTCCTGAAAGTGATTATTGTACTATTTGAAATGAATAAAAACATTACAGCGGATAAAAGCCAAAATGTTATCAAAATTATATCAGTATATTACCCTCTGTAGGATAAGTGGTAAGGGGAAAAAAAGGATGAATGGATGGATGTCAACATATTAAAAACAACTCAGAATGAAGCCATTTTGAAATTAACAATTTATCCATAATGTTTACGCTAATAGAGTTATATCAAAAGTACTCATAATTTGTGATTTACTGTAGGCAATGAAATTAAATGATTTACATGTTATTGTAAGACTTTGAATTGTGATTTTTTTTGATGAAAGATGGACTGCTTTTCTTCTCACTCTTATTAAACTACTGCCATTTTCTTAATTTTCTCTTTTCACACTATACATATTGACCAATGCATAATGGGTAAAAAAGACAAACGCTTGTCGATTCAGGCAATAAGCTTTAAAATTATAAACAGATGAAAAGGCATGTATGGGAAATTTGCATAAAAACGTTTACTGATTAGTCTTACAATGACACTTGGAGTCTGTGAGTGCAGAATATAAGGTGTGACAACATGAAAGTGCTGGACAGAGAGATGGATGGACAGGTCCCTGTCCCTCACTTGTCGTTCACAGCCTGGGCATTAGCTTTTCTGCTCTGACTTCCTGTTCTCACCATGGTGCCAAGCACTGCTGCAGTTTACTGTTTTTCCTTACTTATGGTTACTTACTTGGGTGACATTAGTTATTATTGATTTCTTTTTTCTCAGCACTCTGATGTGGGGGGGGGGGTGGAGTTCCTAGTGACAGCTAGTGCTGTCTGCTATTCACAGTGTCACACCCCTGTCAAATCCCATAAAAATGCTCTACCTGAATTATGCACATGGGGTCTTTGTTGCATTTTCTCCAACTCAGTATTATACCCCCCCCCACCACCTCGACCTCCCCTCCCCCCATTGTAGCTGGAGCTGCACACTGGCCTTCGACTCCAACTGTCTGATCTCAGCACTCCTGGGGGGTCATAGCCTTTCAACCTCAGGGGCTTGACTTCTGCCACGCCGTCTTGACAAATCGCCCCTGCGGACACAAAGAGGTGCTTTAGTTGCAGCGTGAGACATTCCCCCCCCAAGGCCTTCAACACCCCCACGCAAACCAACGCGCCACGCTCTTATGTTTTCCCTTAGGTTTCTTTTGCACAAAGGAGGAAGGGAAGATCGCAGAGAAAAAGGGAGGACGTTTGAGACTAAAGAATGCTTTCAAACGAACGAAGTTTGATGAACAGTTGATTCCTTCTAACCATGGCCCCTAAACTCAACCCCCCCCCCCGCATGCCTGACAAGAAGGCCATTGAGTGCAAGCAATCCCCACCAACATCGTTCCTTTGTTCCAGGTCAGCCCTATCAAAAGCTCCATCTCCTCTGGTTTTTATCGCGGGTAGAATCAGAGATGACTGTAGCGGGGGTTAGCATTCGTGCTACGATTGCCACAGACTGTTATAGAATGGTCGTGAGGGAGAAAACTAGGCATTGTTCACCACCACAGTTCACCCTTTAGAAGATGTTAGCATTCAGGGAATGAACTGCATAGTGTATCACGTGTGAAAACATGACAAGGCTCCCTCTTAGAAACTAGACACAATAACTACAGTAATTTCCAGTAATTAGACCCTGGGATCTCAAAGCATGCTTTCCTGGAATTTATTACATGTATTTAAAATCCCCCCCTCACACACACACACACACACACACACACACACACACACACACACACACACTTTAACTCAGTCTTATTCAGGATGTTTTTTACATCCTTACTTAACTCCTATGCATCAGAGATACAGGGACAGTTCACTATACTACAACATATCAGGATTATTCATATCCTAGAGGAGATTAATCCATTTCATTTGTCACAATCAAGTTAATGGGCTCCGAAAGAAAAATTAGCACAGAAAGCAAACAAAGTAAGTGGGGAATTTCCTGCGTGAAACAATAGCAATTTCATGTGTGTTTAATTGCACTAGAAGAAATTGCAGACGAGGCTAGGATTACATCCATGTCATAATTAACGCTGAGCTGTGGCAAAGGGGATATTTGTTGTGTGCCCTTATTAACAGGGCTGCTCCTCTCTTGTCCACCTTAGCTAATGGCTGCTGATTGGAATATTTTTTGTTTATGTTTTCAGTGTAATATGGAGGACCTTAGTATTTTAGGATTTTTCACTGGCAGCAACAGGAGTTAGATTAAGCTCTGACATACGGAGTGTACTCTCGAAATAATTCTTTAACATTTAATGGTACCAGAGGTTAATGTTGATATACTTCTTTAAAGAAATGTCCATCTCAATTTTCTCCCCCGCTTTTATTTTCTCATTTCATCTAAAATGTATCATTGAGAGCCACAATGGGAAAATGCTGTGGTTTAAAAGAAATTTTACTGAAAACAAATACCACCATCTTTGCTGGGCTGTACCCGTAGCTGGGCTGATTTACTGCAGCTCACTTTCCCTGGATCTCATTAAGGAGCTGACCCTTACAGTGCTGGTACTGATTAGATCAGGGTGCACATTAAATAAATATGGCCTGACCCAATAAAGCTGTATTGCAAGCAGATATCTGTGTAACATATGTTGGCATCCTCTGCATCTAAGTTGCAGAATAGTTGATAAGAATTTAGTGCTTGGTAGGGCTTGAAATTCTGGCAACAGCTCAGGTGAAAGGTTCTGAGACAGTCCAATCTCCGCATCTTTATGCTAAGCGTCTGTCTGCATGGTATGCTTCCTCAGTGCACTTTTCACAGACAGTGTGGGCTGCTCAACCAGACTCATTAATCAGGCACTCAGATAGAGGGTCATGGGTGGCCAAGGGTGCCCTGTGCCTTCCTAGCTGGAAGAATAGCCACCCCTCTATCCACCTTATTTAAACTGTTATTTTTCTTGTTATGTGAATAATATTGGAAGTAATTGGCACCACAACAAAGTCACTGGTTCTAACCTGGCCAACCCCATTGTATGGTTTCTGGCTCCACCCCTGTTTTTGATTTGTAAACAGTTAAATCCTATGGCCACCATGCTTCAAAAGTAAAAAATGATCCGTCTTCCACGGTGAAGTGGAGACGGCTGTCTAATTAGTGCCCTGCCGTAATCAAGAAATTGTTCAATACAATTTAACAGCATAACGGGACATGAACCAAGAGATCGGTGGCTGTTTGATTTCCCACACAAGCAAATGCCAGATGAGTGGTTTGTAGCTGTCCCTGATTTCCTTTAAATGACGTCAAATCATATTTGTGAGAAGCACTTGCTGTCTCTGAATAAAATATCCACAAAATTAGAAGGTGTTTGTCAGTCACTGTAAAATAAAATTGATTTGTCTGTGAAATCAAGTTCTAATATTTGTTAAAAATGTTGATGCAGTGTGTAATGTACAATGTACAGCATGCTATATTTTTGTAGTAGAAGGTTTACATTTTGAAATGTATTGAAGAATGGATCTGCTGAAACAGTGAACATATGACTGTAGCAATTATGCAGATGAGGATGAAGGCTGATTGGGATTAACTGTGATAGTGACACTCATGAGGGTCACTGGGTTTTATCTTCTGTTGTGGCCTTCTTCAAACACACCCCCTCCTGGTTGACCTACAGTACGGCTCCCCATCCTGCCCGCTCTTTCGTCCGTCACAACTCGCCACATAAAAATGTGACAGGTTGTAGGGTTCAAGTCCTCACTGGGACGTGAATAGAAACAGCTGTTCTCTGGTTGCCTTTGCACAGGATTAAGTATGGGGGGAGGGGCTCTCAGTTTCACCCCTCGTCTGCTTGGAATTAAGATTTTCCACCGTAGAGATCAAGTGGCAGCCAGAGTCCGCTGCAGGACACCCGTCTCATGAGCCAAGTGCTTTAGGGCCCGCGTCCAACAGCACGTTTGCCATCACCTCCACACGCACACGCGTGTCTGTTTTGAGAAATGGCAGCTCGCACTGACGGACAGCAAATGTACATTTCTATGCTAGACCACAGGCTACATGTCGCTCAGGTTTTATAGGAACTCATGAAAGCCATCCTAATAACAAACAGGAGAGGTGGTTGTGTTCAGCATGTTGTGTTTCGATAAATGTTCTACCCTCGCTCTTCTGGAAGCACAAGGGTAAGTGTTGCTCATTAGATACTCCGCTGGGGCTTTCCAAGTGCTGTCCATGAGTTCTCACTCATAAAAGTTCTTCTGAATCAATAGAACACATATGGGGCTGGATATTGTATTCCATGGCTCTCAGACTAAAATGATTGACAGATGTTAGTCCACCTAGACTGAGAATAAACACATTGTGTTTAAATTCATTAACAGGTGGTGTTGAGGAGCTTTAGTATGCAAGATGGCATTGGAGTGAAATAGGAAGTGGAAACAGTTGAAAAAAATCAAAACCCCCTATGAATGATGTGCATTATGGGTTGGTAAACTGAGTCTCTCCCAACAGGTGAGCGGAGCAGACGTACTTGTAATTCACAGAGCCTGCTTTCTGTCTGATGTCTCTGTCAAGGCAGGTGATGCACATGGTCAGTGGGACAAGCTGGGCTGTGCTGAGGTGAAGAGGGCAGCCACGTCTGGATGCTGCATACTCAAGAGGGCTCCAATGCACTCACACAGCACTAATGATGTTTCCATTTCATTTTCATTTCAAAAATAGTGCTTTCTCCAGCATGGCCATCCCAGAACATTTAATACAATCAAGCACTACAGCTGGCTACAATATTCTAGAAAGTTCTGTGAAGACTTGGTATGGCCCCTGAGCACTAAAGAAATTGTCAACATTTTCTGACTCTGCAAGAAGGAACAATTAACTGTTTGGTCAATTTTGAAAAGGAAACTATCTTGTTTTCTATCAGTATGCCAGTTTATATAATTTTACCACTTATTTATTATAGACTGAGCTGCGTTATATCCGGTGACCACAGTAGAATATTTTTATTAAAGAAAAATAAAGGAAATCTGAAACTTAGCCTAAAGGTTAATATGATATGACTCACAAGAATGATAAAAAAACAACAACAATAATAATAATAATAGTAATATTCATCGTCGTCGTCGCCATCATCGTAATCATCATCATCATCTTCATGACGAAGGACCAATTGGCCATATTACTGAAAAGAAAGATTCAGGTAAACAGGTTTGTTTGTCATCCAAACAATCACACACACCTTCGCACAAATGTGCTTTTGGTGTATTTATTTATGTAGACTCTGTGTGCACCATTTTGAACTGTTCTCTCTCTGTGTTCAAGAGCTCTGTTTTCTGAATAATAAACACAGCCTTGCGACTGATGCTTTATGTCATCAGTAGAAAGGCCTGGCAAAGCGCCAGACTCTTGAGTTGAAGAATTCTTCCCGTAGCACCTTTCAAGCACTTCTCACTTGGCTTCTGGTGCTTGTGGTCCTCAGTGGTGAGCTCCATCCTTTCAGGGCACCTGAAGTGTGCTCTTAGCTCTGCTGCTGAGGCGCTCCTATTTATATCAGGGGGGATTTACTTTAAGGGTCTTTAACAAGGCCTTGGGCTGGGAGGAGAGAGGTGTACTCTCATTCAAACAAAAGCAAAGTAACTTAGCCTTGGAAAAGTTTAAATGTAAACAGGAGCTCAGCACTGGGCCCCAAAGGTACCTAAAGGTAATATAAATACTAATAGATGGATAAAGCTAAAGATGAGCAACTGGCCACACCTATCTTTTTTGTGCTGTTTAAGTGACATGTGGAGAAATCATTTTAATCTGTGATTGGAAGGGCATTAATCTCAAACACTTCTTGAGAACCAATCACTTCATAATACAGTAGTTTTTACCTTTCATGAAAAAAAATCCATATGTTTACACAAAATATGTCTGCTGTGAATATAGTTGTTACAGCCACACTGCGTAACATTGTCTGAGGCAGTGATGGATTAAGTTCACTACTACTGTAGATACCAGCAGACATCTAACCTGCCTTTTCTCCCAGATATCTGTTTTCATTGGTCATGACTGAGCATGCCAAGGAAAATAGCATTTCAGTGGCATAACAACATCCTACCTTGGTTCTTTCTTGTTACTTTATTTCGTATTGATTTTTCTCCCTTGCATTACACTGTGTTGCATTAGACTGTAGACATTTCCAATGCAGGGTCTATTTGTTATACCACATTAGCTGCTGTTGGTAATTAAGGCAAACAAACTGTTTGGAAACACAGTCCATTCCTGCTGATTACTTTTATGTGAGAATTTGGTGGGGCGGTGACTTTCAGCTGGATTAAGCTAAAAAACAGAAAACTTGTTTTTCTTTTTTCCCTATTATAGTTCTCCATAATTCTTATAAATCTATACACAAGGGAGAAGGGCTCAAGTACGGCCTATTACGGCCCTCAGAATCTTGAGACTAAAAAAGGAGACAATTGCTTTCACGGTGCCCAAAGGGGAAGAAAGTGATTTAAGAGCTTTGTTATTGTAGGAATTAGTTGTCCCTAAATGATTCATTACTGGTTAATATTTGCCTTGATAATTCATCAGTTGCTATCCTCTTATCCTGAAGACCAACATTCAGTGTGTCTGCATTGTTTAAATCAACCTTGTAAGGTTGACCTCAGCCCTTACAGGGCTTAGGGTAAAAT
The DNA here is from genome assembly GCA_025773905.1 of Chitala chitala. Classification (NCBI taxonomy): domain Eukaryota; kingdom Metazoa; phylum Chordata; class Actinopteri; order Osteoglossiformes; family Notopteridae; genus Chitala; species Chitala chitala. Next base: position 10,160,055 of record JABJVR010000095.1, read on the forward strand.
TAATCTTTTGGAGCATCAGGGCTAAATTGCTTCAAGATTCTGCAGTAAGAGACCTGAGGGGTGACAGAAAGTGCAGAACTTGTTTTCTGAGGTAGACTATGTGCCGAGAAGAACAGCAGGTTGGTCTGAATTTTTGCCTAGAACACATCTGAGATAGTTAGAGAAATAATTCAAATATACCAGCATCACATTCAAAAAGTGACCATTTTTTGACCTCTTACACAATTTTTTATTAATTAATTAATATATATATATATTTTTTTGGGGGGGGTAATTATTATTACTTTTTTTGGGACTAGAAGGTAATATCTGTTAATTTTACATCCAGAGCTGTTACAAACTGTGTTCCTACAAAATGAATATTGTGATGCATGTCTTTGTCCCACCCCAATGCATCACAGTCCTTTTTGACCAGCATGCAGACCTTGAGGTGTATATTTTAAACTTCACGCACGCTTACCCATACATGTAATGCTTCCAGGCTGTGCTTTATGCTAACTCATAAAGAACTGGAGATAGCAGAACTCGTGCATTTTGTGGCTTCCCAACTGGATTACTCATTATCTTTGTTCACTTGGCTCAGAAGTTCCAGTTTAAAGAAACTCCACGTTGAGTAAAACATTGCAGCACTGGTTCTGTCGGTAGCATCAGGTGAGCCCAACATTTCTCAGGTTTTATACTTGTTACATTGACTATCTGTTATCGATTTTACGTTTCTGTATTAACCTTTAAAGGCCTTCATAATGTTGCTCCATCTTAAATTTCAGCTCTGCTCTCTCCCTATAACATCACACATTTACTCAAATCAGCTACATCTACTGGTCTTCTGCAGAAATAGACTCAGGACTAATGGAGACCATACATTTGCAGTGGTCATATTGAAATTGTGGAGCAGGCTTTCATTGGCTGTAAGATCCACCATTTATATAGCGGTTTTCAAATGTTTTTGGAAAACTCATCCTTTTCATATGGCTTTATAAATTTGGCAGACATTTTTCATTATTTGAATTTGTTGAACTATTTCATATTGTTATAAATTGTTCTTGTTGCTTTTAACTTCATTGCATTACTTGTTTCATGTATATGTTTCTTTTTTGTATGTCTTTTTTTAAGTACTTTGTGGCTCTGATCAACAAAGGTACTGTAAATAAAGTTATTGTGTTTTCATACAAGTTACATGCAATCTGTGCTGTTACAGAGAAACCTGCACACATGCACAATCATGGAACCTGCTGGCTTCTCTGTTTCAGTGTCCGGTTTGCCTCTGTTCCTCATCCATCCCCATAATGGGTCTATGGACTCACTTAGAGCCGCTGTCAGAAGTTCTTCCCTAAGCCATTACTTACACCTTGCCACAGCATTGTGTCTTCATGGAGCAGTTATGGAGCCTCTTCAGGCCACAGTGAGAGGAGAGGCCCATTAAACAAGCACAGTCATAATTGGTTTTCAACTGGAGTTAAACCCCCATGAGTTCACCTGGAAGAGCAACATAGGAAGATTTATGACTTCTGGAGACTGTTAGTCCTGGCCAAGGAAGCATCCCTGTAACCACCCACATTTACTCCCACCCCTCACTTCGAGCTTAAATAAACCATGTCTAAACAAGACACCCACTGTCTTCTATTTTACATCAACACTGACCCTCCCCATCCTCCCAGGTCCCCAACCCCAGCTAAACAATGGCTTGAAGGCAGAGGGTCTGCTGAAACAACACTGTCTTTCGAATCTGCTGTTTCAGCTAATTAAAACGGAATAAACTTGAAACAGGAACTGATCCTGGACTCACATTAAGGGGAGTTGGAAGAACGACAGCAAGTTAACTTGCAATAGCTGGACACATGGGCTGTCCAGAGAAACAGCATTAATCTTACAATTTAGCCAGAAACTTCATTTTATCAACTGCTGTATAGCGACCATTGCCTACAAATTGTAAAACAATTTAAAAGAGAAGGTTTAAAAGAGAAGGAAAAAACACAAGCAAGCTCGTTCTTTTGTTGACACCGTTGTAACTCCTGATAGCTACTTAAGGGCAATTTAGAGAAGCCTGCTGGAAAAAAAGGGGTTCAAGAATCAATTGAATGTTTATCTTAGATTATATTCCAAACACATAAAGCTAATTATTTATCAGTCATTTATAACTTGTGGTTTGTTCTTCTTCCTCAAGATACCTTGTTACAGATTCCATAAAGTTAGACTTTGTGAAGATGATATGTTGCATGTGTGTGTGTGCGCGTGCGTGGATTGACACCCAGGAATAAGCATTTATGTAAGCACTAATGCATCGTGTGGATCCAACCTCTCAATGAATGTCCCGGAGGCGCAGTGATTGATAAACACAAGAAGGTAGCAAAGTAGTCCTATCGCCACTGTGGCAGGAGAGCTGCACGGATCCCCCTGAGAGGAGCTACACCAGCTCTGATCTTCTTATCACCATCGTGGGGTGGCGATTAGCCTAAAATAACTGAAGGAATGCAGGAACACATAAGGAGCCACTTAAAACATAAGCTGTTCTGTCCAGGGTCTGGATAATCTGATTCATTAAAGTAAACTGTATGAAATAGTTAATAAATAAAGGCTTTTCAGCAACAGAGTATACATGAGGGAAGTATCCTGAGCTCCAGAGATACCAGGCCTGGTCTTTCTCACCACACATGTTTCAGAGGCTCACAGATAAAGTACCTTCTCTGTAGTCCTACTTGCATCTGTTCTTGTATGCTTAACATAACATGGATTACAGTATTTTTATTGCAGTACTTTAACATCTGGGACATAACTAGTGTGTGATTATTCACACAGGTCTTCGATTCTTAGTTTGTAAAAAGTACACATTTATTTTTGAGTTAAGATTGCAATTCCTACAAAAAGCAATACATTTCAAAAGACATTTTTTCAGACAATGTTCTTTTTTGCATTTAAGCGTCGAAGTGCAATAGATCTTATTTAAATGCAAGATAACTGTAAGATGAAAATTTTAACTTTATTCACAATAGGCACAAACAAAAACCATGTCTGATTTGGAGATAACGACCTTGGAAGAAGAATCTGGAAGAATCTCAGAAACAGACCCTTAGGAGATTAGGTTTACAGAGTTTTACCTTTAAGTTTTACATTTAATTGAATAGAAAATTGTCAATGAATAACGACTTCCCAGGAGGCACCTCTCCCCAGCTCCCTGTCAGTCTTTCCCAACCTGTGACACATTACAATGGGAATCTATGACATTTAGCCATTGCCCACATATGTGATCTGCATTTGTGTACCTGTCAAACATTTCACTAAGAACTGGCACAGACCCTGTAAACCTTTACTCTATTTTACCATAGCGTGTGCTGTTTGTCACGATGTCTGTTATCTTTACACGTGAAGGTTGCAAGGTGACATTATCAGGTGTGAGACAAGTGTAAAGTCATGTTCTTAAGAGGTTAGAGGACAGAAAAGTGCAACAAAATCACTTTCTGTTTCACTATGAATGAAAGGCCTATATGGAATACATTTTAATTAGCAGCCATTTCACACATGTAGTAATGGATAAGCTCATGTACTATCCTCATCGTTCATTACACTGTAGTTTATTTTCCTGTTACCATTTTGAAGTTGCGACTTGTGCAAACATTATCTCTGTACATTTATCCTACATAAATGACTGTCAGAAGGGTCTGTGGTCTTACTTGAAAAACTTATTTAATCATTACACGTGAAAACTTTTGGAAACGCTTCTGTGCCTTTAAACACAGAATAAAGCATGAAGTTTATACCAAAGACATGATCACAGTACCATTTAAAAATAAGACGCTTTATAACAGACAAGATGGAAAATGGAGAATTTGTTGCGTGCACTTTTATAAACATAAATGTTGTTTTTTTC
>JABJVR010000095.1:10164019-10179418 GCA_025773905.1 Chitala chitala
ACACACACACACACACACACACACACACACACACACACACACACACACACACACACACACACACACACACACATCTTTACTTAGAGTACTATGAAGGCCCATTTAATATAAACAAAATTTCTGTGCTTCACTTTTGAATCATTAACATTTTTTCAAATTTAACATATTTTTATATTGTCAAAAATATGATGCTGAATTGAGGAACTTATGACTTGTTCAAAACTAATCACCAAATGCTCATATAATTAAAACTATCCCAAAGCTGGCAAAAGTAAAAAGAAAAAAAAGAAACATTTTTCAGTGGTGTGCTTCGGAGCTGAATTTCCCCAGTAACAGTAGGTGGATGTATTGTATCTAGCATGGTTCTCTAAAGGGAAATGTGTTATTTTTGGTATCATGGGCCAATTGATGCAGTGTATCACGTGTCATGGCCCCAGCAGGTGGTGACCATACACACCCTTCCCTCCACCACTACCCAGACTTTAGTAAAGCCTGAGTGCTGATCCTTTGGCTCTTCTGTGACTTTTGAACAATGGAAGCAGAGAAACTGTTAGTTTTATAGACATGATTTAGGTCTACAGACCAAAACAGTCAGTCCTTTTTTTGTCCTTTTATTCAGTTATTTCCTGCACATGATCAGGGATGTAGCCGGATGGATAGCCAGGGTGTTAACAGCTGCCACTGAAATCTGATTGGCCACTCCAAGTGTCACTCTGAATTTCTTGAACATAACTGGCTGATTTGAAGAATGCCTCTCCCCACCCAAGACTGTTATGGCTGCTCCATTAATGAATTTCTAGACTTGCCACAGCATTTAAAAATTGTTCTCCACTGTTTTGGAGATCAATATTTATTAACATTACTCTCTTGTGATCTGTTTGGACCAGAATACGCCCAGCATATCAAAACATGTTTTGATGCTGTTTAACTGCTGACTAAAGTGTAAAAGTTTTATAGTTCTTTTTTCAGGATTTTCTGCACATATGGCTTTCAGTACAGCAAGTGACAACTGGGATCCTTCCAGCTAAGACGTCCCAGGTGAGATCCATAAGTGCTGTTTGAATCCTTTTAATTGCAGTATAAGAACAATAATGCCATTTCAAACAAGTAAATCATAGATACAGAGAGACTCATAAATAGTGATGCACCAAAGGGCAATAAATACAGTTTGCAAAAACATATTTCTCAAGATGATACACATAACCCAGATCTGTAAGCAGCCTCTTATTGTAAGATTGAGTCCCGCTGCTTGTCATTACACTGTTGTGTTATTTTGGTGGAATCACAATAAATCAGCATGCAATTCATTCAGTAGGAGCACCGAGCTTCTTGTCGAAATACAAGATAAGAGGCTGTAATCTGGAGGATAAATCCTGACTCTGTTCTACAGCTCTGCATTTCATCAGTTGAAAGGAAATAAGCTGTTAACATTTATGCATTTTTTTTTCATGTTACATTGCAGGAGAAAACAAAATGCATAATATTTTGACCAATGTATGTGGCAGAGACCAAAATATAATTTACATTATTGTCCCTGGAAAGACCAAAAGCAAAGATTTTCTTTGACGGAGGTTTTAGGAAGAATTTTTATTAACCTAATTTGATGGCCGTTAAAGCATTACAACAAAATTTGTTATATATTGAATAAAATTATAGAAATGGCAGAGCAAGCATGAAATACAGCAATTCTTTGGAAAAAAAATTCAAAGCCTTTCATTTGATCTTTCTCATGAGTATTTTCAGCAGCTTCTTCCAAATTACAGCCACAACATGAACACAGAGGTAGAGCAGGGGTCCGAAGGCATGGGGCCAAAGGCAGGCGGCAGAAGGCATGGGGCAAAAGGCAGGGGGCAAAGCATGAGACTGAAGGCATGGGGCCAAAGGCAGGGGGCAAAAGGCAGGGGGCAGAGCATGAGACTGAAGGCATGGGGCCAAAGGCAGGGGGCAGAAGGCATGGGGCCAAAGGCAGGGGTAGAGCAGGGGGCCAAAGGCATCAGGCCAAATGCCGGGGCCGGAGCAGGCGGCCAAACACATGGGGTCAAAGGCTTGGGGCAGAGCAGGGGGCCGAAGGCATGAGCCAAAGGCAGGGGACAGAGCAAGGGGCCGGAGGCATGGGACTGAAGGCATGGGGCAGAGCAGGGGGCCGAAGGCAGGGAACAGAACAGGGGGCCTTAGGCAGGGGGTCAAACGTATGGGGCAGAGGCAGGGGGCCAATGGCAGGGAGCAGAGCAGGGGAACAAGAAACATTCCTGGTAATCTGAAGAGAAAAGCACAGAGGTGTAGGTACTGCGTACTGGGCAGTACTGGTCCACTTTAACTGCTGAACTCAGCACAGATCAAGTTACAGATGAAGTACCACCAAACAGCACAGCTGCAAAACCAGGTACCTGCAAAACCCACTCATAGAGCACCAAGGTGCACACTGAAACCTCTGAACTGTGGGACAACTTTGCTTGGCACTGTGTCACCTAGCCTCAACCACTTCATCAAAAGTTAAAACAATAATGAAGAATTCCTACTGAATTCTTCCTTTTTGGAAGAAACATCATAAAACATTTTATAACATTATTTTTTCCATCATTTCTTTTCATCAAAATAAACTTTCAATAGGGCTAGGGTGTAGAATGACACAAGCGCAGCCTAGCAGAATGGGGGTAACTCAGCCCATACCAAGGAGATATGGAGCCCAGGGAAAGAAACATGCACTTCAGTTTCACATCTTCACATGCACAGAGAGTGGCTGGAGATGCATTCATCCATATCAAAGTTTCACACAAGCATGAGCTTTCATCGCGAGCGGCAGCTGAAAAGGTCAATCGGCGTCAAGGCTAAACGGAGGACGCCATGTCTCTGAATGCAGTTCAAAAGCATAGCAGATGGCAGTCCTAGTTCCGGGGATGCCGCCTCTGGGTTTATCTGACAAAATTCCCACTCTTGAGAAACACGCTTCCTCCAGCATCAAACTGCGTCATGCGCCTGTGATTCCCAAACATGGATTGTTACTGACCATCGTTAAGTCAACCGCACTGAGATCAGTCACGACAACCCGCAGCAGAGAGGCCAGAACGCAGCACTGGGGGCTAAGAAATTTTAATGTGTAAGGGGTTTTTATTGAGCCATAACTATTTTTTCCTGTTCCCTGAAGCTTTAAAAAGTATAGTAACTGTTTATTCCATAGTGTCAGTGGCAGTGAAAATGCAAGAAGTCGATGGTGACGCAATTGAGCTGGTCCTGAGGCAATCATAATTAAGACTGCAGAATTGCTGCTGTCAGGTCTTACTGCCTCAACCTGCACTGTGACACTTGCGCCTGAAGTTAAGGGGGCTTTATGAAGCCATCATTCTATTTATTAACCTGTCAGCATTATACCCATGTGGCCTTGTTATAACCCCCCCCATCCCCTCCACCCACCCCGACTCGTCTACCATCGCTGCCCCCTCATGTTATTTGAAACAGTCAGCAACTTTTTCATCATTATGTGAAATACATTCGGACAGTTTTTTGACAGCATGTGACACTGTCTTTCTGTTCTATTTCTATTTAACCTCTTCGTCTGCATGGAGAACCACTCTGGGCTGCGGATGATCTCCTCTCTGATGATATTTTTATTAGCTAACTTCCTTGGCCCTTTCCTGAAGCCAGGCAGCCCAATGCATGTTTCTTCACTTAAACGATGTAGCGTTGTGAATTATTAAAAAAGAACAAAAACATTCCTAATGGACAGTAAACACTTCAAGCTTCTGCTAAAGAGATACTGGCCCCAATTTTGCAGCCTCTGAATATTCTGCTGTTAAATGCTATAAGCCTGGCACATGGCTGATCGCATTTACAGCAGATTTGCAAAGAGATTTGCTGCTACAGTACGTCAGATTGCATCATGTGACATTGCCCAGGGCAGGGTCTTGCACAGTTCACTTAATAAGTTAATGTAATACAATTGGAAAGAGATGAGGATATGGCAGTGCCAATATGCACTAATGCATTTCAGTCTGGGTTTTATTTTTTCTCTCTCTCCTACTGAAGGGATTGCATAAGAAAAGAGACTCAATAGACCCAAAGGCTCCTATTTAATATTTGTCCAGCAGGGCATTCAGAGTCCCCAAACCACATGGAGAGCATTTTTATAGATCACTTTGGACATGGCTTCGTGTACCAGATGTGAGCAAGTGCAGAACGGCTTTCGACTTAGGTCGGTTTTTGTATAAACTGCCACCTGTTAGATCTGCACAGCGATGAGACAGGCATCGATAGGCCAGTGCACTAGTAGCGGTCCAACTATTGGACCTTCCCCTGCTTCAGAAAATCTACTCTTTGGCTCAGTTGCCCTTCGTCACTTTGTAGATGCAATCACTGGGTCGGACACTGATAAGTGCTAATTAACCTTTAACAGAGTGTGACATGCGGGCTCGAACATGAGTGAGTCAGAATGCGATCAGGCAGTGTCTGGTGCAATGGTCTCAGTGCTGACCTTTACCCTGCTCTCATCAGCTGTGTGTTCAGCTATCTTCATCACATCAGCAATCTAATAAACCACATGCCTAAAGCAACAACGAATGACTGTTTGTGTTGACCTCTTGCTTGGTAGGAGCATACAACAGACCATGTAGAAGAAATGCATATAGAGAATTTAGTGTGTGTGTGTGTGTGTGTGTGTGTGTGTGTGTGTGTGTGTGTGTGTGTGTGTGCGTGGGTGGGTGTATGTATACAGTGTTGAAATCCACAGTGTCTATTACTGACTTGGACTGTAAACTAATTCCTTCTACTCTAAGCTATGTTGTTCAGCCATATTGTTTGAGAGAAATCTGTAGCAGTGTTATTTAGAGATATGTAATTTCCAGGGTGACTGAGTTGTTCAATAATAAGATATGAGTATTTAAACCTGATATGCTTTCTGGAATATGTGAGGTAGGCCTATAATAGACAGCTCAGGGAAAAATAATTTCAGGCTAACCTGGGGAAGAAACTGATGGAATGTAGGCAGGCCATGTTCAGAACATATTTGACAAAGGTAAGTTAAACAAAGAGGGAAAATAAGGTTAGTTCTACTGACAACCTGCTACACACTTTTTGTCTTGGTCTTATCGTATCATAGGTGCTCGTTCATGTCCTAGCCATGTCATAGCATGTCAGTTTAAGTCAGCTACTGAGAAGCAGTCCATGGTCATCCACAACAAAAACAAATCTGAATACTAAGAACTGCTCATTAAAACAGCTGTTTTTAATTTGGGAACCAGTCACTCACAGCTATTAAAAAGAGTTGAGAGCCACAGTAGTCTTATATGGAGCACAGGACGTACAGACGTTGGGCATGGATATGCACTGTACTGTTACAGTAATTAATCACCGGAGTGCTGAGAATGTTGATTTAACAAGCTCATACATCTTATTGAACACATTGCAGTTTGTGATAAAAAATTCCAATAAATTGTGAACATTTTCCCTGGTTTGGCATGTTAACAGAGGTACTGTAGGTAATTAAAAACAATTTAATGTTTTTGTAAAAGAAAGATGTTTGAGTACTTATGACAGTCATCTTACGTAGACTTTTTGTGTGTGTGTGTGTGTGTGTGTGTGTGTGTGTGTGTGTGTGTGTGTGTGTGTGTGTGTGTGCGCACTTTAATTAATTTGACAAATTATTCTTAAAAAACACCCAAAAGCACAACAGAAGTTGTGAACCTTTTTACAACACAGTGTCTTATAAAACAGCACTGAAAGAAGTTTCACTGTGCTTTTCAGTTTTTCCAAGTACAATTTTGACATTTCAAATTTTTAATCACATATGCAATAAAATATGTGGCTGTAATGGATTTTCCCCTGGTTCTCAGCTTGATGGGCAAATTCGATTTAGTTTCTGTCAGATCACCTAAAATGTGATTGCCTTCAAGTGTAGCTGTGTGGTCCACTCCACCTTCTGGCCCCCTCTCTGTCTGCCAAGTCTGATTGGACGTCACCCCCCCATGCTAAGTGGAAGTGGTCATGCTTCCGAAAGGAATAAGCTGAGCTCAGCTGGGCTGATCGTGACATCACAGCTGATCTCTGTCAGCTGTGGATATGAAGTGTTTTACTTTTTATTATAAAAGTAGTTTTAGGTATTTTGTTACATTTATATTTTATTATTAATAAAATCCTGCATTAATCTTTATTAATCAGAAGCAGCAGTAAAAAATCCATTATTAGGTGACTTTCAATGCTGTGCATTGCTTAACCCCCTGCTCAGCATGCGAAGGCAGTAGCGCAAGATTTTCTTGGAGTTCTGAAACAGAGAAAGCAATTTTATGCAGGCTGAATATCCAGACTAATCTCAGTTCTGGCTTGTGGCCAACAATGCGCTCATGAAATTACATGTGCGAGTTCTTTCAATGGCCACTTAGTAGAAGCGAATTCGATTTTCTGCCATCATAATATTGGAGGTAAAATAGCATGAACACGTCGATCACCCATAAGGGACGGCATGGGACTGTTTGCGTGACATGCTTTATTGTTTATCAGGTCAGTGTGTTCAGGTCATAATGGTTTACAGACACTTATGGTCATTTGGATTTTACACTAGTTTGATCCACATTATGTTCATCTGTACGGGCTGTGCTCATTGTAAGTGCTGACAAGCTGAAGATTCCATTTTGAGGTCAGGCATTTGGGCATGCCCAATACTGGGTACTCATCTGTGCGTCTATGTGGACAAGCCACCACACACACACACACACACACACACACACACACACACACACACACACACACACAAACAAACACACACACACACACAGATAACTATACAATTTTTAAAGTTGTAGATCATCCATATGAAATTTATAAAATAACACACAAACACACAAAATCCATTAAAGATCCATTTTTTTCCTGGTTTTTTCCTTTTATTTCCTTTATGTTCCTAATTATAAGAAGTTGATTTTTTTGTCAGTGATTCCTATAATTGTTTCCATACATCACATGTTCCACATCAAGGCTGTGCCTTTGTTTTATTTTCGTTGTCACTCTACACCACGCGGGGACAGCCTGCTTACCTACTGGGCTCATTACGGTCGGGTTTCCCCGGGAGGAATCCGCACACTTGAGCAGGCTGGGGGATAAACAAGTCGTTTGTGGGAACAGATTCCTGGAGATTTACAGTTCCCTGAGGCTGTGTCGGAGCTGTGGTGTGTGTGGAGGGGTGCTGATGGTGGTGGTGGTGGGGGGTAAAGAGTCATCCTCTAATCCTGCTGTACTGACTTTTGGCCCAGCATGTAATTAATCTTTTAGAGGATGGACAAGATTGACCTGGGATATGAGTGTAATGGTGGAGCACGCAGCTCTGTTGGACAAGCACCTCCTCAAAACAAAACCACAGCTGTGAGCAGGCCAGGACAACGCAGTGCTGTACCCACCCACGCTCACATACATACATAGTTGCCCTTCATGCAAATCAAAGTGTTGTATGTTACAGTTACAGTGGATTGGCTCTGTGTCCAGGGCTACTCTGCTATGTAGCATATGCTGTTGGTGACAGGCTCCACACTCCTATGACCAGGTCAAGGATTGGTCTGTGAAAGATGAATGAATGAATGAATGAATGAATGAATGAACTTTTTGGTAGTTTACAATGATGCTTTCTCAGAAAACATAGCACAGTGTTAATATAAATATTAGTTATTTTAGTTCCTGGTAAACTGTAAAAGGAGGCTGGATGACCTGTGCGTACAGTGATACCCCCTTTCTACTGTCCCCAGGGCATTAGGAAACAATCTGGTAGATTCCTGCCAACGTTTTCAAACATTATTACAGTTAAGCCCAACACTTCAGTAAACAAATGTAAACTTTTGAACAGAAACTGGATCAGATGTGTTTGGAAAAAGATGAGTTTAGCTTCCTAACACCCCAGAAGTACGCTTATTAAACAATGTTTGCTCATTGTCCTCACTGAAAATCCTGATATAAAATTACAAAACAACTTTTTTTTTTCATATCTAAAATATATTACGATGTTTTGTGATCAGTCCTAGAGCAGAAAGGTTCATATCCCCTTTTATCACACAAGTTTGAGTTCCTTTATTTTTGTTTGATTTTGTCTAAAGCAGACCTAAGAAGTGAGTGTGTTATGATCGTATTTGCATAATATCATTTCCTCTTTCTACATTAATGTTCACCACTGTTCACCATGCCTGTTTCTTTAAACCCAGTACAAATGACCGTTGATTAAAGCCTCAGTTAGTCCTGATTGTTTTCTGATGAAGAATGACTTTAAGGCTTGTTACTGTTATATAAGAAAGAGCGCCCAGGAAAATACAAATAATTAATAATAATTAGCATTATGCTCTGAGCTGTGTGAAGACCCTAAAGCATGGATAGTTGCTTTGATCTTGGAGCCCACATCCTCTCCTGAGCCTGTTATTGGACGCAATGACTTCATCAGCATTCACATACTGTGGATAAGGGGGCGGGGCTTTGAGGGCTCCTCCGCCCCCCTACAGGTGCAGCTGAGCATTGTGCTATTCACACATCAGATGTGCGATCACAAGCTTTATATCAGCCCGATGGAAGGAGAAAAAGAGTGACTGGAAAAGGCAACTTCCACAGAGTGTGTGGACAGGCAGGGCTTTACAGAACTGTGCAACGTACTGACCATTAGCCCACCATGTAAAAGAGTGCAACGAAGGCAACGTCACGTACCAGCTGGTGTGTGGCGGTGTGAAGTGGCCGCACCTGAGGTCTATGGCCCACGTCCAGCGGCGTAACCAAGCGCAGAAGTGGTAAACGTGTGACTCAGCGTCAAACAGCAACCTGCACAAGAGCATCTTTGGGCAGAACACATTATGGTAATGCACATAAACACGCTGTCTTTGGCAGCAGCTGTATTCTGTCCTCTCTCAATTACCAGTCTTGTTTTCTGAGTGAGTTCTCAGTAGTTACATCAGCAAGTATGAATTTGACACAGCTGTTGGATAATAATAATAATAATCATCATCATCATAATAATGACTAGTTATCACACTAGTTAGATTCTTAGAAAAATCAAAACTTAACTGCCAAGGTCAAGTTTACATCATAAAATGACTCATAAAAGCTGGTTAGAATTACCTAAACTGTTAAAAACTATAGAAGTCACATTTTCGATTACTGGGCATAAAACCTTAAAACTACAAAGCCTTTGAAGTGAGATAAATAAATGACTAGTTAAATGAGTTCATGTATATATTGTAATGAGGCATCCAGAAATTGTCGAAGCATACTTTTAACTCTCCAACCTGGTTACTCACTCAACCTTGTACAGCCTGGTAGCAGGAATCGTAGACGACGCTAATAATGTCACCAACTGTATATTCTGTGTTACCTTGTAACCACTCAGCCGTGCATAATTTGATTACTATCCAATCACAATCATTTTTTTCTGAAGCAAGCCACGCCCCCTGACGGCTCTTCCCAGGAAGAACCATCTGCTCTTCACCTCTCAGTGCTGGGGCAAATTGAGTATCACATTGGGTGAAAGTTGGCCAGAGCCCCCATCCCTGTGACATTAGTTTGTGAGGGTGCCCCTTCAGCCATCTCCTGTTTACTTGTGCTCTATCCCCACTTAAAGGATTAGCTTACACTTCCTGGACTGAACTCTTTCAGCACAGGCTCTTTCCTTCAGGCACCAGTGACTGAGGAAGAAACTGCAGTGTTGATAAAACAGAACAAATCATTTTGTAAGATCACCCCTCTACCTGTTTCTTTATTAAAAGCTTCAGATTTTGTCATTTTTCCAGTAACATTTATTTTACTACCATTAATGTTCCAAGCATAGAAATTCCTAATGATTTTCTTAACATCCATAACCTTTGGTATATTTTGAGAAATATTATTCTTTAATTAATTTTACAAATTGTTTATCCAGTTCAGGGTCATGGGAACTGCACTGCTTCTTAAGCTTACCCATATAGAGCTCTAGGCAGGGTACAAGCCAAAACAGGGCACTCACCATAAAAGCAGCTAAGATTTTCCAATTCACCTGAAGCATGTGTCAGTGGACTGGTTAAGGTCAAATAATAAATAAATAAACACATAACTATATAAACCAAAGTGTGCATGGTAAGTTTAAACAGGCTCCATAACCCTAGAGGTGTGAGATATTAATACTGCCCACAGCCTCTAGGTGTTTTAATTAATGAAATATAAGTGGACAAAAGCAACCTCCATAAACAGAGGTACAGTCTGTTGAAAACATACCTCAATATAACCGTGCCAAAAACATTTTTTTTTTTTCACAGTCTGCAGACCACCATGTGCTGTTAGTTTCCTACAAATTAAGAGTTCTGTGTCAATCTGAAGCACTGCAATACTTCATTGTACAATACCAGAAAACACAAAGGTTTATGCACATAGTTGATTGGGCAAAAGTGAGTAAAGTTAAGGCTTGTGACTGGACAGAAAAATGTAATTGTAACTTCAGGTCCAATAAAGAACACATTGTAGCCTGCTAAATTATGTTTGTAAAAATATATATTGTGTTACTGTCTTCATAAATGTGATGCCACAAAATGAGAAGGCAGCTGTCATTGTTAGGTTAATCAATTATATGACATTTAATTGAGGCACAATCTATTGATTTTAATGGTTACTTAATCATTCACACAGTGAGCAATAGGCTCATAAAATTAGCATAAGCAAATAAGTTAAGAGCATGGATTAAGGTATATTTCCACAAGTACTGTACTTATCTTTCTGTTGTATGATTACAGTGCTTTTCATGCAGTTATACATTTTTTTATAAGGATGCTGTCAATTGAGAAGTTTGATAACAGCTGCCTGGCTTCTGTTGGAACTAGAGGTGGGGGTTGGTGCTAGTTCAATTACAGGACCAGTGGGTGCACATTAAAAACAAGCAGCCTGTCTATCAAGTCCCTAATTGGGTTCTCAATTTCCCTCTCCCCCCAACCTTCCCACCTACTTTTGAGTAATTGGCTGGTGGACAATGCCCACTTTGGAAACCCTTGTTCCTGCCACTTCAGCCTCGTGCTGAAGGAGGAGACGGGCTTGGCTATTGGCTCTCAGCAGGGAGCGTCGCTGGGAGCAGGCTTTGCTGGAATGGGAGGCCTTTAACATCAGGTGCAAAGTGCTCCTCTCACTCCTAAATGTTCTCAGCCTGTTTCCTGCCTTGCGTGAGCACGCTGCTGCTCATCCTCACAATAGCAGGCAAGGCCACAGCTCCACAGCAATCTGAGTCATGTGGACACAGAGGCTGACCGCTGCTTTCTGGTATATACATTTATCACGGAGGTTAAGGACACGGGCATGTAATTCTTCTCCTTTCCTCTACCCCTGTTTTCCTTTTGAATGATGAATTTAATGGGAATTTTTTTCTAGTTCAACATCCAGCCATTTGAATGAATTAAAAAAAACATCTGTTAAATAACGTAATCTTACAGACTATAATACTCCTCAAAGTGAAGATTCAAAAGCAATTATTGTGAGGTCCATTAACCTGAACCTATGTGTTAATTAAGCCCAGGGGAGCTGTAGGGACCTTTCTCCACTACAGAAGTCCTCTCTTACAGTGTTGATGGTGTTATCACAAAACATGTGGATATAGTTAATTATAAAGTTTAAGGAAAGGGAGAAATGCTTGCAAAGTAGCATTCTTTGAAATGCTTCCATTTAGTCAAACCAGCTATTTCAAGCTTAAGGGAAAAGAAATGGTTCCATCTCATTAGAAGTTATTGTAACATGCCAGACCATTGTGTGAGGAAATTTCAAGGCTCAGGTCAATTTCACACACTCTTTTCAAAACGACTCCCCTTTGCACAGTGACCTCAGAGTGCAGTGATGAAATCACATGACAAGGTAATGACCCCTTACACCTCAAGGCAAAGAGAAAAAGACTGATAGTATAAATGCACACTTACTGAGTCAACAATTACTTGTGCATTATGGGCATGGCAAAAAATGGGATTTGAAGATATTTACGACTGCCCTTACATTGACACTATTGTAAGATGTATTAAACAGCTACTTTTTGGTGGGTCACACGTGCAATGCTATGTTTAGCTTTGATACAACCGGCTGTGTGATAGGCATGTAATCACATTTTACTACGACCCAGTGAGTGTTATGGTGACAAGTGTTATGGTGACAGCCTTTATAATGTAACGTATTAAATTTCAGGGTTATGACTTGTATAGCACTCATGGATGTCAATGTATTTGTACATTTAGCCACTGTGGACAGAGCCTTCACTCTTCTTATCAGTATGCATGTCTTCACAGTTTCACAGGGTACACATTGTATCCAGAAATGGCCGAACCACCTCAGAGTCTGTATGTTCCACACATATACAAGGACACAGTTGTTACTCCAGTTAGTTTGACTCGCTTCCAAACCGAAGGCCCCTCAACTCATTTGTCCTGCAAACAAGGACACGGGTTGGCAGTTGAATGCTGGCATGCGGTCAGCCAGTGGAAGAAGAAAAATCTAGGTGCTCCCCAGCCACTTTGACCCAGTTTGTCACAAACATACAGCGATTCTCCCTGGCATCCACCATTAGCAGACCACGCTTTCTCTCACTGCCCAGAGCTTTCTGAAGCACACTTAGCTGTCATGTTTGCCCAAACTACAAACCTGAATTATTTCCTTTACTGTCTGTCCTCTGCTGCTGGCAAATCCACACCGTTATCCATCAGTTAGGCTAATTGTGCCTACCTGAGAATATGTCTTGGTTGTTACAGATAGAATATCTGTCTGCCTTAACTTTCTTAAAATCTAAAATATCCCCGAAGCCGTAGGCATGTGTTTTGGAGTCTAGACAATTAATTTGCAGAAAGTGGCACACAGTTCTTAATACCCAGAAAACAGCTCTGTTAACAGAGCTCAGTGGTTTGCTGGTCTGACAGTCCTTCTCTGACTCAACAATTGATAGAAAAATGCTAAATGTGAAAATAATGAAAAATGTTCATTTGGACTTCTCCCTGCTGCTGACAGATTGCTGTATGGAAAACTGGAAACAGCACCAGAAAATGTCACAAAGACTGCTGGAAAGTTACGCACCATAGAGAAAACGTAGGCGTTATTATAATAAAATTATGATAAAATATGTTTCAGTCACAAAGGTCAAAACACGGGTGGACGTTTGAATATGTGCAGAGACATTTTCTGAGAATGTAGTGTATGATTGTTGTGGCTGTGTTTTTGTAATGTTGTGCATGCTTTGGGGTGTAAGTGTAATGTTTGGACTTTTTATGTAGTGGGATGATGCCAGTGAAGGAAAGTAGAATGGAAAGAGTACCACCTGTTAATCGCCACAGGCTGTGTGTTTCATGTGCTACATCTAACAAGATCTATATATATGTATATATTTAATGTTGTTGTATATTTTTTGAGAATTGCGTGCGTTTGGTATGGTGAAGACTATAATGTATGTTACTGCATTTTTATGTTTGTTACTTTGCAAAAAGTAATTGTAATTTTCCCAGCTATGTTGATTGCTTGCATTTTATGTTTTCTTGTTACTTGGCAATTTTTTTTAGCTTGATTCAAGTGAGATTTCAATAGTCAAAAGCTTACAACTGCAGCAGGCTCGTCTGGATGGGATCCAGACTGACGATTTGGCAGCCATTTTGTGTCAAAACTGAAAATCCAATTTGATACAGTTTCTTACTTGTAACTCCAGTTGTAGTGCAGGTATTGCTGCAATATTTAGCTTATGTAGATCGTGTCCGAATTTTGTATTTCTAAATTCTGTATTCTTTGCTGTTTTAATCTAATCTGGATAGCATAATCGAAAGTTTTTGAATCTTTTAATCTGGAATTTTTCTCAAATCCACAGATACATCATTGCTACAAAATACATTGCAGTTTTTTTTATCTGACAGTTCTGGCATTATGGAGCACCAAAGATGGTTAGAATGGCTTCTGGCTTCATGTACAACTTTGAAGTGAAATAGCTTGTGCTCAGTCACTCTACAGATAATATACATATTAGTGCCCTTTAGTGACTGTTAAAGGTTTGACCAAATGAGCTGTAGAGGAAGGTCATGGTGGGTTTGTGAATATCTGGAGTAAGCCTTTGCCATTATAAACAGTGGTGTGCCTGCTTTGTGTCTCAGGTGAATTAATCATGAAGAATCGTACTGAAAGTGAGCTGTTATTAAAATCTCTGAAGTGAGACAAATGCTGATTGGACAATGGTGACATTTGTCCAGCTGTGTGGAAGGCCAAGGTCATGGAAAAACTGTTAATTAGTTAACTGATAATAACTTTGGTTCTAATGAAGATATTAAGATGATAATGTTGGGGTCATTATAAAGTGGATCTACCAGCATCAAACAGATTTCTGGTGTAATACAAACCAAATGACATGCCTTTGACATTTTGCATAGTTCTCTCTATATAAATGAGTTCAGTTTGTTTGGTTGACCTGTCAGCGTCATATAATAATAATAATAACAATAATAATGTTATTATTATAGTTATTTGTTATGCTTTACTGTATGGGTTTACAGTGTAGAGATACAGTATTATATCACACATGCAAAGTGAAGTAAAACGTTCTAAAATTAGGTCTTATATACCAATGGTCTTCAATCCATGCCAAAAAGCCATCAACTCATGACCACTCTTGCTTGGCTCTGGAAAGCAGCAGCTATTTTAACATGAAGATGGATACATGATACACCAGAAATGCAAAGAACTGCTACTCAAAAAATAACAAAAAAAAGAATTATTAATGAGAAAGAAGGGGTCATCGCCTGTGCATACCTTAAAAATAAATAATTTCTGTCCACATTACCGATGTGATACTTTACAAGATGTTTAAATACCAGCTGTGTTATTTTAGAGAAGACACTTTGGTAGACAGCAGATGACCTCTAACCGTTTTGACATGTTTGAAATTCCTGGAGTTAATAATAGCCAAGAGGATCACTGGAAGGGATATCTCCCCTGAGTGAAGCTGGAAACATGATTGTAGCTGTTTAGTATTTATTGTTGTGTTGAACCAGTGGTACGCCTCTTTAACTTTAACACTGCAATTCCATTAAGTCGTTCCATTAGCTGTCTCCAAGCTTTACTGCTCAAGACAGATGTGTATGACTTGCCTAGCACTGTGAAAAATTGTTGTCCCTATATTACAAAAAGGCTTTCTTTTCAAAGGCTGCTGCCAGAGTTTCTCTTAAAACACATGCCCAGATGTTAAACAGAGAGGCTGAAGATAACCAAAGACAGAGAAAAAGCTATTTCATACTATTGATTGCAGTAAATTCATGTCTTAATTTTTATTTAACCAACTTATGGTGTTCTGATCCTTGTTTTAAATTTTGGCAAATGTTTCTCTCTTGCTCTCTCTCTCTCTCTCTATATATATAACACACACACACACACACACACACACACACACACACACACACACACACACACACACACACACACACACAC
>JABJVR010000095.1:10179690-10198673 GCA_025773905.1 Chitala chitala
ACACACACACACACACACACACACACACACACACACACACACACACACACACACACACACACACACACACACATTCTCATAATTTCTGAGCATTCACAGGGACCCAACACAGAAGTGCAACAAGATTACAAGCGCAAGTGTTCCAGCTCCAGAAGTGAAATGCTTTACAAGTGTTAGACTGTAGCGCCAATGTCAACTGCAGATATGTTGACGAGTGACAGAAAGGTCTCATTTAATCTCACCTTGCTGACCCTGGAGAATCTCTAGTCTTGCATGTTGGTTTACCTTCTTGTTTTTGGTACTTGGGAATAAGTGTCAAGGGTTCGAGGCTTGGAAAGTCAGACAAAGAGTCCAAATCCCACCTATTTCACTATCTGGCTTATTTAGCCTGTTTTTTTTTTTCTTTTTTTTAATAATAGCATGATGTGAAACCACACAGGATTTTGAGACTCTTGTCTTGGGGACAAAAACACTGCCTGTTGGACTTTTCTTTTGTTACAATTTTTTTTTTCTTATTTTGTACCTGTGAACATCCATCCCCTCCTATTGAAATCGTAGAGAACATTTTTGTTCCAGTTCAGAGTGGTGCATGCCACACTTTGTTAATTGTGTATACTTCATTTGTGAAAATTTACAGGAATTCGGTTGGTTCACCATTTTTACCTACACTTATAGTACACACCAAGATCTTTTGTTAAAGTTGTTTGCATGATATGAAATACAAACATTATTCAAGTGACCTTTACAGACACCTGTGCTGACATGTTGACAGGCAAGATTTTTATCAGACCACCACGCAATTTAATATCTGGGTGTAGCCTTACACTTGCTACTTGCCCTTGACACTTACAACATGGCTTGGATTGTGATTGGATTGTGTTTCATATATTTCAGCCAATTATATCTTACACAGAACAATGTACTTAGAGCACATTGTTATATGTAAACATTATTTGTAGTATAGATGTATTGGTACACCCCCCCAAAACTGCAACAGCATTTCAATAGTAACAGTCAATCTGATGAATGAGAATGTCAAATTATTAGTTAATGAATGATGAATGAAAGCCTTTTGAGTTGGAAAAAAAAAATACTGTGCTATTACTACTATAATAGAATGTTATTCTTTGCATAATCAGACAATTTTTCTTTGTCAAGCACAAAGTACATGTTTTCAATGGATTAAGAGGCTAGATATAAGTAATTTTCACAAGCACAAATGTAAAAAAATGTCAAGAATAATTACTGAGACATTGTGAGACAAGAATGTCTATGGAACAATCTCAAAAACTTAACTGAGTTGCTACTGCAGTTGTGACAGTGAAATAGCTGTGATTTTTCATTTAGAACACCTCTTCTCAAATGTCAGTTACTTAGAGGCCATGAAAAGAAACGTGTCCCCACAAGGCCAGGGCTATTGCAAAATTTAGACCTACTTTGACCTGAGGTTGGATTTACAATGAAATCAATGCCCACATCATTCACCGCAAACATGATGCACAGCTCCAGAGCTTTCTCTTGGTAATGCAACATTGCATGAGGGCAAATTGATTTTATATCCACAGTGGCTAGTGAAAAGTTACCAAACTTTAGTATGGTATGTAACACATATCAGCATACAGTACATCAATTACACTGACTGCGAATGGCCCATCCTGAATAGGTCATAAAATAATGCATCACTGACATACTTCTAAAAATGTATGGTCGACCCCTCAAATAAGCACACAGAATAAATATAAATCAATCATTTTACTATGTGGAACCCATGTACATATATGTATTTTTTCATTAATCCAAAAGACCTTTTATCAGTGTATAAAATTTGTATGTACTTTTATTTTTAATGTCATTGTTTGTCAATTACACTGCCTTTTGTTTTGTGCTTTTGAACCGTCTGGAAGTTTACTTTGAAATTTAATAATAAAATATATGTGCTGTACTACATACATTAAACAGTCTATGGTTTATTCTGTGCATTTCTCTTTCAGGTGTTTAAACAAAAGTATTCTATAAGAAAGAAAAAAATGTTACATTGTAGCTGAGAAGTGCTATGTTTTTGTCTGTACTGAACATACAGACTTTTTTCTTATTGTTATTCGCTAAACAATACAGCAGAATAATTACAGTATTTACACAGCATGTAGGCTGCACTGTATTTGGTATTATAAATAACATAGAAATGATTTAAAGTAGACAGGAGGATGTGCATATGTTATATGCAAATACTATGCTGTTTTATATAAGGGATTCGAGCATTCGTTGATTTTAGTATCCATGGGGGATCCTTGAACAATCCCCCATGAAAACATGGGGCTGGCTGTATATTGAATGATTCATGAAGCCTGAATCATTTATCTAGACCTTTCTATATACCGAGCTTGCCTTGCAGTGGTCTAACTCTAGTGGACTGATTTTGCAACTCCAAACTTTTGTGTTTATAGAGAGAATTGATCATTTAGCATTAGGATACTTTATTAGGTGGATGTCATAATTTTAGTCACTGAGAGTAAAACATTTTATTTGGCGTCTGCCACCTATTCTCATTAACAGACAACAGATTTCTTAGCATAGGTATGATTCACAGTATCTGTGCTTCTTTGGAGAACCAAAGAATAATTTTACAGTTTAATATATTTCCTTTTTTACAGCTCAAAGTTTCTTATTGAACAGGAGACATTTTGGAGCGTTAGCATATCTACACTCCATTCGACCCAACAGGTGTATCATGCACACTGACTAACTGAGTTTGAGTTGTTTTTTTTTAAACCACCTGTAATTTCTCTCTGACCATACAGTAGTCAGTGTTTTCAGGGGAGTGGAATGTTAGCTACTGTCTCTAGTACTTTGCTTAAAACTTTTTGTCCCCCTTGAATTATAACGTTCTGTGGAAGTAAAGATCTGCAGAGCAGCCAACAGAAAACACGTTCCTTCTTTATCCCTTACACTGACCTCATGTTCTTTTGCAGAATGAGTCTTTTCGCTGAGCTTGCAGTCTTAGTGAAGAATAAGATGCAAATAAAAAAGGAGATGTAAAGGATGAGAAGAGAATGATCAAAAAAAAAAGAGACAAGTGTCAAGCTGTTTTGTACTAGACACGCAGTCTCATTCCAACCTGCATTTCTGGGTCACTGGAGACATTTAAACTTCAGTTATAATTAACAGCTATTTTTAAACGGAATAAAAGTAGAGCGCAGGCGAGGTAGGAAACCATCGCAATTGTCCCAGATTCACTGCTGAATAGGACACATTACAGCAATTTGCTGGAAGATCAAAGCAAACTAAGAGAATGGAGACCGCCTGATCAGGGGGATAAATAGTTTCTATTATGTCGAACTATGAATAGGCCTCTTTGCAGTTCAAAGAATTTAATAAGTGCATTCATTACAGGGATGTCCACTCCTTCAGGTGGCTCATCTCTCCTTTTTGTTGTGAAGGTAGACACAGGACTGCAGGTTACTCCGAGCCAATGTCTTCCAGCAAATTAAGACACGCTACTGCTGACACCCTGCATTCAAGGAGTAAAAGAACAGCAAGCGGTTATCGGTGCAGTCCCACACAGAGCACTGCAATGGACTCGTCTCTAATTATCCCACATGTAAGCGTGCCATCTCAGATTAAATACAGGACACCCATCCATACAATATACCCATTTTTTTTGGAAGGTTTCATTCAGAATTTTTTGCACACTGTGAGTTATTTGTTGAGGTAGTGTGGATATAGTGTGTGTATGTGTGTATAGGCTATGAATGTCTACAGTGTGTGAATAAGATAACAGAGCTCCTTTAATAAAATTATTAATCTGATAAACACCCATTGAAATAATTGGTATTACTGGATAGACTACAAAATTTTAGTTTTCTATTTATATATTTATTTTCTTAACAATCTAGGATATTCACATAAACCAGGTAAGCATCTCATTGCAAATATAATGTATGTTTTTTCTATGTTATGATTCCTTTTGAAGTATGTAACAGCCCTCCAGATAGCTGCAATTTCTCAATTCACGTACTGGAAATGATAAATGGTTTCATGGTAAATTCGTCAGACAGTTATTAACATAGCACTTCCAACGATGCCGTGACTGCTTGGAACATATGTAAAATTTATTGAAAATGTCCTGTACTTGTGACGGCCCACCCTGGCATCACTAATTCTCACAGCCGATAAGATTGGCATGCTGTGATAACTATGTTCTCCCAGTCACTTCAAAGTTGCAAGATAAGCAACTAAGCAACTCCTCCCAGTGCATGAAAGGGTAAATAACCCTTTAGCCCTTTACTGTGTAAATATCTCCTTATTACCATGCTTAAAAAGTGAAATAGAATGTCATATTATTTCTGTTTGACAGGCTGTTTAAAAATTGTGCTAAAATTATTCTTTATTACTTTTTTACTGTATTACAGAATAAGTTTAGTTGAAATCATAGCTTAATTAATTAATTAATTAATTAATAAGTAAAAATCAGAGTAGAACTAAAGATAAATCTTATTTCCTGCTGAAGAAAGTTCCACAGGGCAATGTGGCTAAAGGTCTTGTTTTGGACCCACAATAATGTGCTTTTTTTCATGACAGCTTTCTGATTACCAGATGGTTCAGTAAAAGCAGTACAGAGCAGTAATCATTGTCGTCCCTTTAATCGAGCACTAAAGTGGATGCAGCTGCCTCCTGAAAAGCATCCCTCTGGCCTGAGCCACCAGCTCAGCCCAGCCCAGCCCAGCCCAGTCCACCCCTGCACAGCCCTGCACAGCCCTGCACAGCCCTCCCTCCAAAGAAATCCTCCACCGACCTTGTGGGCCAAAACTCACCTTCCCTCCAAAGGTCACGGAGGTCACACATCTGCATGTGAAACGTGACCTCTTCGACATTCCACGTTTGCTGTCATGCCTCTTTGGCCTTTTGCTCATTAAAAGGGCTGGTGCGGAGCCTAACGAGCTGACCAGTTGCTTTAAGTGTGGCTAGGCCACGGGCAACAGCACTGCAAATTTACACTTGTCCAAAAGCAGCTACATCTGCTGATGAAAAGGGTAATGAACAATAATTTCAAACAGAACGGTTGGCGTGACATGTTTACATAGTACGTGATAAATTGTGGGTAAAATACTAATAAGCTACTGAATGGAGCTAAAAACTAATAAGCTACTGAATTGGAGCTAAAACGTTTATTCTTTTCACAGTCAACAACTGGCAGTTTACAGGCAGAGCTGAAAGCTAACTGACCAACAGACTGTTGGTGTACTTTTGTGGCATTCATCTTCACATAACATCGAATTTTTTCCAGGATAATAAATTTTTTTTAGGTCTACTCTTCCATTTCATAAGAATAATAATTCATATGAAATCAGTCATTATCAACAGAAGCTGAATAATGTGTGATAATGCTGTGTTAATGAACAAAAAAAAGTTGATATATAAATTAACAGATATATTTTTAAAAATGGTTTAATTGCAGTAGAGAAACAATAAAACCATATTTTTCTAGACTTTGCCTTGACGTGCACAGCTCGTACCCATGTGTGTTGAACGGCCAGGGATGACTGAATAATAAAGGTAGGTCTGTGGATCCCCACTATTAGAGGTGCCCATCCTTGTCACATAACTCACCCCCTGTTCCACACCACTCCCTCTTCCACACTCACCCTGTCTCAGTCCTAACCATGGGTGGAGCAAGAGCTATGACACAGTCCTGAGGGGACATGAAGGCTAAATATACCTTTTCATATATCTTGAAGAGATCTCATAACTTAAAACAAAACTGAAGTTAAAATATCAAATTTTTTACTGAATAAAGTTCAGTAACATTTTGTGTAAAACCAATCTTTAACTAGTACTAATTGTTGAGATTGCTATTTGGAATGGGCAACAGTTTATGCAATGCTTTAAGGCTCCACCTCTTCTTTTGTGATTAATGCTGATTGTTTTCAGTTAGGACTTATATTGGCAGTTATTAAATTAGGAATTTTGTTTACGTTTGAATTTGGACGTTTTTAACTTCAGTGTTTACATACGCTGATCAGTCAAAACATTATGACCACCTGCCTAAATTGAATAGGTCCCCTTTTGCCACAAAAACAGTCTTGACCCATCATGGCATGGAGACCAGTAGACCTCTGAAGGTATGCTCTGGTATCTGACACCAAGCCATCAGTAGCAAATCCTTTAAGTCCTGTAAGTTCATCAGTTACAAGTTCATCTCTAAAGACCTTTATGCTCCTGTGTACCCTATACACAATACTGGTAAAATCTTTAAGACCCAGTGCACAGTAGCTAACTTCTCTGGAGTAAAAGTTGATTAAATATAGCTGTGATGCACTGCCCAAAGAATGGAGAAAAAAATCTTGATCAACAGCTAAACAGATTTAACCTGACTTTCAAACATAAGATACAACAGTTTCAACTCACACCCTTGTCTTCCATCTCAATGAAGAGGGCAAGGGTGTGTGTAGGAGACACATTGGTGACACAAGTGAAATAACAAAAGCCAGACTGAAGGTGACCAAAACACACCTGAACAAGCCAAAAGCCTTTTGGGAAAATGTGTTGTAGACTGATGACATCAAATTAGATGGTTTTGCAAGCTAAAACATCATCTTCAGTTTCTTTGTTCACAGAAAACAAAATGAAACCTTCAAAAAAAAAAGAAAAGAAAAACATACCTACAGTTAAACCTGAAGGTGGATCAAGGATGTTTGGTTTAGCTTCACTGCCTCTGGCATGGGGTGCCATGAAACTGAGCATGGCATCATGAAATCCAAAGATTACCATAGAATTTTGGAGTGCAACATACAACAAGGTTTCATAAAGGTGTGGATCTTTCAGTAGGAGCAAGGACCCCAGGCACAACTCACAAAACACCCAACAATGGTGTCATACCAAAAAATGGACTACCATATTTTAAAGTGGCCAGCTGCTAGTCCTGATGTTAGTCCCATAGAACACCAGTGAAGACATCTGACAAGAACAGCTGGAAGAAGGAAGCCATCAAATCTGGGAGACAGAGAAGTTTGCAAAACAAGAGTGGCCCAAACTCCATTAGAGAGGCACAAGAAGCTCATTCATGACTTCATAAAGAAAGCACTTTACTGCAATTATTTTTATTTATTTATTTACAAAAGGTGTGATACCAGATATCATAGGTAATGTTAACTATAGGGTTCCAATAATTTAATCAGCACAAGTTTTGTAGTTGTATGTGAAATATTGGTTATGTGTGTGTGTGTGTGTGTGTGTGTGTGTATGTGTGTGTGTGTGTGTGTGTGTGTGTGTGGTTCCAATACATATACATACATATGTTAACACAAAAAACTGTAATCATTTCAAAGAATTTGTGCATTATCTAAAAAAAATGCAGAAGTGCCAATATTTTTGGCCACAACTGTGGATATTTAACTCAGGATGACACTATCAACAGCCTCATTAAAACGGTAACATTTTTATATGGCTTTATGTACTTAACAGAATGAGAGTTCTCATGCTGTGCATGAAATATGACCTGACACTGCAAGAAAATTACATAATTAGTAGCCAAGTAGTCGAACAAGGGTGGAATCTATTAAGCAAAGTGCACGAACGGCTCTCAGGTGATTACAAGGTAAAACACGACACACAACTCACATCAAGTGACACTTTGAGCCATGTTAAACAGACAGGGTGAAAGAAATGGGGGAATTGCACATGACATAAGAACAAAAAGATAAGACGTTTGAAGGAAATGTTATTCTAATGGTGCTAATTTGTCAGCTATAACCCTTAACAGTGAGGAGTCATGTTGGTTCATTAAACGTATAATGACAATAAAGATTAGATGGCTGACATCAAAAGTCAGCTTTATTTCAGACTCTCCTCCTCCAGCCAATCAGCTGCGATTAAAAATGTCTGTTGAAAAAATCCGTCAATATTCAGTACAGTATTAGCTGGATCTTATATAATCCACTGAAAAAAATAGCATGTTGGTCCATTATGCTGTTTCCAGTTCTGTGCCCATTGTATCTGTGCAGACAGCATTGACCACCAGTGTGTCTTCCATCATATGGAATGCATTTCTCCTGCAGTCAAAGCAAAATAAATATGCGATCATTTCTTCAGCTCACAAGTCTTTTTGATGATGGCTATAATGTGGAACATTGAAGATTCACTTGAGACAGTAACATAAAATATTACACAGTTATTGATGATTTTAAAGCAGGCTGATTGTTATCAGTGTGTTGTCCTCAGACGTGTGTGACCATCAGGAGCAGGAGAAAGTGCACTATGATATATGATAGAGACGCCTCTCAAGTGGAAACATTCTATCAAGTCACAAATTGTGCCTGATGCCTCACATGCCCTGTTTACATTGTTTCTGCCCCCCCTCACTCTTTCTCTCTCTCTCTCTCTCTCTCTCTCTCTTTCTCTCTCTTCTAAGAAATAAGAAAATATACTCCTGTGAGAAAAAAAAATTGCAGTGTTTTTTTCCTATTTATTGTGGCTTCAGTAAAGTGCGTAAAGAGGTATACCGAGTGTCCTGATATAAGCTCATTCTGTGTCGCAGAGCAGCCCTGGGCATAGGCCATATAGGCAAATGCAAGGGGCGCCATCCATCCATAGGGGCGACAGCGGCTTCAGAGCACACAAACACATGGGGTGGGGGCAGGCAGATGTAATGTTGCCTAGGGCACCAAGTGACCCAAGACCATTACTGCTGTTTTGTTTACTGGGAGTTCTTTCTACAGCAGCCTTAAAGATTTATAACTAAGACTTTGCTATATCTGCCCTGTTACATTTGCTTCCTATTAATACCAAAGCAAGTCTTTTGAAACAGGGCAATTATACTCTTTACAAAGCCATTTTTAACATATTGAGTGAACATGAACATTAGAAATATCTTAGTATTTTTCCAGATTTTTTTTTCATGTTTCCTGTCATGTTAAACTGTGTGACGCTGACAGTGTCTCTGTGAGCTCTGGTTGACAGAATGACTAAAGTGTTGTGGAAACTGCTGACTCTCCCATGGCTTTTCTTCACTGTGTCTCTACTCAACACTCCTGTGTGGGTGCAGCTGTGTTAAGCATTCAAAAGGGCTAACTGGAATTACAGGTGTGTTTTACATGCCTTGGAAAACACTCTGGGTTTCGCCCACACTAGAGCACCTGTGGACGAGGTGTGTAGCGCTGTAATGACATAACAGTAAAGGTACAGACTGGGAACTGATTACAGGAAACCGTTTCTCTACTCTCTTTAATTTTTAAGTAATTTACTTGCATATGATGGAAGTAAACAGAACGAACTCTAACATCCATTTAATTCCATTAAGAATCTGAGAAATTAACTAGTTAGGCAACAATACCCATTTCCAGTGTACATAAGTCTGTTTCACATGAGGTTGTGTGTAGAGAAGTCAGCGACGTTTCTGGACATTGTTGACATATGGCTTTGGGAATGAAGAGTACAGTCTGAATGTTCATTTGTAGGTGTAGTGTTGAATGGTGTTTACTGACAATGATTTGACAAAGAAATCCTGAGCCCATGTAGTGCTTTCTATTACAGAAGCATGCTCTTTTAAACACAGTGCTGTATGAGGGTTGAAGGTCACAGGCATTCCATCGTAGTTTCTGGCCCTGGCCTTTAGGAACAGAGATCTGGATATTATGAACTGTAAAGGGTGAAATACCTGTAATTTTTTTTTCCTGTAAAGCATCTTGAGGAAAGCTTGTTCTGTAAGGCGCTATACAAAAATAAATTGAATTGAACTGAACTCTTGCAATTTCTTGTTGAAGAATGTTGATCTTCAAATGTCTCTTGACAGTGTCGAGCCCCGACCCATCCTTTCTCATGAAGCACTAGGTATTTTCTAGATGCTTCTTTAATAGACTAGCTTCATCACATCTCCTGTGTCATATACACTATATTCCCAAAAGTATTGGGACACCCCTCCAAATCATTGGATTCAGGTGTTCCAATCACCTCCATGGCCACAGATGTATAAAATCAAGCACCTAGGCATGCAGACTGCTTCTACAAACATTTGTGAAAGAATGGGTCGCTATCAGGAGCTCAGTGAATTCAAGTGTGGTACTGTGATAGGTGATAGATGTGCAATAAATCCATCTGTGAAATTTCCTTACTGCTAAATATTCCACGGTCAACTGTTAGTGGTATTATAACGAAGTGGAAGCAACTGGGAACAACAGCAGCTCAGCCACAAAGTGGTAGGCCATGTAAAATGACGGAGCGGGGTTGGCGTATTATAACAAAGTGGAAGCAACTGGGAACAACAGCAACTCAGCCACAAAGTGGTAGGCCATGTAAAATGACAGAGATGGGTCAGTACATGCTGAAGCGCACAGAGCGTAGAAGTCACCAACTGTCTGCCGAGTCAAGCACTTCGCCACTGGTGTAAAGCACTCCGCCACTGGACTCTAGAGCAGTGGAGACATTCTCTAATGAGTGACGAATCACTCTTCTCTGTCTGGCAATCCAATGGACGTGTCTGGGTTTGGCGGTTAGTATTAAGTCACCACTGCCTCAATATTTTTTTTAGAATGCATTGCAGGCATGAAGATTGGAACATCCACATATTTCCAAAAACCATAATGCTCATAGGGTAAAATTAATGTTTTATATCAATTTCAACTTAATACAATTCAAAATGGCTTTACAAATAAGTTCTTTCTGTTTTTATTAGCATAATAAACTTTTTTGGAATTTGCGTTCACATTACCATAATCATACTGTAGTAGTACAGTGTTTTTGATGTTCCAGTAAATATGGTCAGTAACATTACGGTACAGGTAGTCCCTGACTTACGATGGAGATGCATTCCGATGACCCCATCAAAACTTGAAAATATCAATAATAAGTCAAAACAAAATGAATACGAGCTCTAAAAAAAAATACTCGCTCTAACACCGACACAACTGAACTCTCGCTGGTGAGAATAAAGCATCTCACATGGCGGGAGGTGTGTACATCCCAGCAGCGTCCCAATGTATCGTACTGCATACGCTGCGATGTTTGCCTGACGTGAATCTTTAAATATTTTTACTATTTTGTTCTATTGCTATCATCATCGTGAGATCAAAAAATCTTAAGTCGAACGATTGTAACTCGGGGACCATCTGTATATGTAATACAGTTGTTGTCCTATACATGTAGAAAATCTATATGTTTTATGGCTGACTTTGCCAACTAAAAAAAAAGTCTTATTTGAATCTACCATTACACTCTGGTTTCCAAGTGAATGTCATAATCACACAATGTTGTTAAATCTTATTTTACTTTAACAGGTGTTGACATTTTGCCTGCTCAACACACCTTCATGCACAAACAATTTTACACCGCAGATAAATTAAGAAGTTTAAATGCAGCTGTGCCCTTTACCCACATTAGAAAACACACACATTACCTTCAATTACAGTAATTTGTAAAATAAAATGCCCCCAACATGCTATGATTATTCAACGGACCCTGGGCTACACAGTACATCTGAAACACACTCTTTCATGAGACTTTCAACAAGTGTTACGTGTTCATTCACATTTCACTGTAGGCCTGCTTCTTCATTACCATAAACCCCTCAATGTTTCACATGTTCAAATGTACTTTGACAAGAGGTGAACTATATAAACTGCTTATACAAACATAACCAATATTTCACATACATCTGGATCATGATGCTGAGGTTGACAAAGTTCTTATGTCTTGGATTGTTTTAGGGGAATTTTGTAGGTCCTTCAGTCTAGACACATAATGTAACGTACCAACGGCAGAGACAGCGTGCTAAGTGAATAGAAAGAAAGCCTTCCATGCAGTCATCATATATTTTGCCATTCGTTGTTTAATAAACTAATTTGGTAGCGGGTATGCAGATATATTTAGACAGTTGTGCTATGAACATGTTGGGAGGGCTCATTAAAACATACAACATTACACTGGTAGTGTTTGTATGTGAATGTGTGCAATTAATGGAGAGAACAGAATTTTATTGTACTATTCTCACTTTAACTGACTAAATTAATGTGTTCAGGCACCTCCCTGCATGGAGCTCTTTTTCTCTGCCCCCTCCTGTTTCTCATAATCTAAATACTCACTGCTCCTTCTCGGCGTGTGTGTCTCAGTGTCCCAAAACAGACGTGTGTGGTTCATGTTTCTCACCATCTTTCTATATGTCTTCCTGGCTAGAACCAGGATTATTCAGACCCATCACAGAATTACAAATCTCTGAAAATGGGTGAAGGTTATTTGCTTCTGATATAGTACCTGATGTCTTTCAGTGGGCATGTCTGTTTGGCTGATTTCCGCGTTAGAAGAGCTCATCAGTCGTTCATGAGTCATGGAGCTCTTACAGTCCTTTCAGTGGTATCAATGCATCACATTTTACCCACAATGCTTCTCTGCTCTACTACACCGCAATACATGTACAGACGTAAGCTTTAAAAGTGACAATGCAGGCTAACATATTTAATACACATTCAACTATACAAAAAATCTAATTGGATCACCTTTCCTTTGTGATTAATGTGTTTATCATTCATTGTATTTTTTTCTTGTTTATTCTCAGACATAATCTTTGCATAGAAATGTCTATATGAGGAGGAAACCATCTGTGTGTGATATAAGGAATGTAATCTGATGTGATCCCTCCACATGTGGTCTATCTGTTACCTGTTATGCAACAGCTTTGCTCATAATTGAACGATGATTTAACACTTACTGTAAGACTGATCATCTCCCCAAGGGAGTTTAACAACTGTAGTTTAAAATCCTGAGGTTGGGCATGTCAGAAACAGGGAAAATAAGGATAAATACTATTCCTAAAGTAGGCTGGAAAAAAAAAGTACCAGCAGCCAACGGTATTTATTAGCAGTATGGAGGTTCCTCGGAAAGACGAGGAATCTAACAGCCTGAAGTCTGAAGCATTATTTTAATGATAGTAAAGGGATAAGAGATTGACTTCCAGTGCCTAGTTAAGAATAGCTTTCATTCCCTAAATGACGATCCAATAAGTAGGTCAGGGGCAGCCTACCTGCCGGAGTGTGAAACGTTATTTATTTATTAAAACTGAAGGTACAGCAGTGAGATGACTTCACCCAGTCACTGGTGCACTGGGTTGCACAGAGAATTTCACCAAATTGAACTCAGGAGTATAGTTTATGTTATATAGATTTTCTTCTTTAAATGAGGAGGCTAGTGTATGTTAATTATTTCAAATGCACATTACATCTTTACAAATGTACATTACATGTTTACATACATTCATATTAATACACTTTATTTCTAGTCTGTGTGTTGTTTTGCTTTGCTTTTTGCCTTTTTTTCTATTTTGTAAATTGATGCAGGTCCACAAACACATTTCACTGTACATTGTACTATGTATAACTGTGCATGTGACAAATAAAGTTTTATCAATTAGGATGATTGTTTAAATGTTGTGTAAAACAGCAGAAGTATTTTTTATAATGTTTTTTCATTCTTCTTACTAAACAAATTGGACAACACTAAATAAATTACAATAATGCATGCTTTAAATTGCCCAGACATTGTCAGATAATTATTAAATGTAATATCTAAAAATAATTAGAATTTATTTTAATTATAAAACATTATGGTACTTGCCATGGATGTTACTAAACTTTTCCACAGAGCAGTGGTGAAATCAAGATAAATGACTGGTGGTGTGAGCTGGTGGGACTACAGTATGGGCTGTGAGCACTAGGCCTGGGAAAGGCTGCTATTGTTACGTATCTGTGCCTGAACCCCTGCACAGACACGTGTGATGGAACTGCACAGACAGGTGTGATGGGATGCTACACAGACAGGTGTAATGGAACTACACAGACAGGTGTAATGGGATGCTACACTGCTAGACAGTGGATTCTTGAAGATCACTTAATAGGAATTACAGGAGAAGAAATTATTGAAATTAATTATTTTCTAGAGATCCAATCACAGTAATCTTAAAAGAGCTTGAATTATCACCCGAAGGCATACATTTGAAAGTTAGGTTCCATGGATGTTGGACTTCTCAAAATTAAATGTCATCGCTTAATTAACTGTGTTGTAGCAAGCACAACGGTATTTTAAAACACATTTGCTGCTGGATTTTTCCTTCTCCCTCCTATCATATCTTCAGTTAATCCATAAAATGGCATTATTAAATACACGCCTTTATGGACTTCATATAAAATATAGTTTGTACCCGATTGATCAGACCTTTACTATACAATCATTTTCCAAGAAAACATAATCCTTAACCGTTTTTGTTTTTTTTTTTTTTGGTAGCTAACAATGCATTTCAATGCTTTGTAGTGGAATTAACACATCTTTTGAGAACTACAGGATAGAAAGTGGAACCATTATAATTCATAACAAGGGCCATCTAGCCAGCAGGCTTCTTCTGTTCAGGCCATGTTTAGAGCCCACAAACTCGTTGGCTTCACCCCACGTTTTCTCTGATAATTAGACCCATCCAGTATTTGGCTCTTTTAAAACAATGTTAACCTTCAAGTCAAAACAGTTTACTGTAGATTCAAGACTATGTTCATTGCACTGTTAGATGACATATTTTAGCATACTGAAAAAATAATAATAATTAAAAAATGCTTTAATAACATGGAAGTCTGTGATGAAATGAAGATTGATCATGTTATTTTTTCTCATATTTTTTATATGAAGTTATACACCTGCAGTGGGTTGACCCCCAAGTCCAGAGTGTCCCCTTGCATCCTAGGCTGTGTGAGAGGCTCTAGAACACCGGTGACCATTAATGGTCTCTGTCGTTCTCAGCAGATTTTGATATACTATCGTGTGCTTTTATGTGTTATCATGATAGCATCTTGAAAAGGCTAAAAATGCACTAGGCTAATTGGTCTTGTTATACAATGGACCACACATTATTCCTGTGAAGTAAGGAAAAAAAATCTAAAAAGAAAACTTGGTGGATCTTCATACAGACTGAAGCTAGCCTTCACATTTGAAAATTCTTGACCTTGTAAGAGTTATGTTGTGAAAATGTCACACTAAAGTTTATTTCAGTTTCAATGTTTCTTTCAAATAACTGATTAAAAAAATTGCTTCTATGTGAATGAACTTTATCCTTTGATTTTTTTTCTTTTTCATTGAGGCCTTGCAGTTTGAATTATTGATGTACTAAACCAATTAACTCAAGGTGAAATAAATTTGATATATACACATTCAAATTACAGAAAATTACTTCATCCTGTTGAGTTTAAAATTTATACATAGCATGAATAAACAAATTTATGCAATTTTATCAGGTTGTTTTTATAAAAAGAGATGCTGATGCAATGCATTTGTAAATGCTAGTATCAGATCTGGGTAACTGTTTATTATATAGCTTTTACATGCTCAGGAAGTTGTGTTGTGCCTTAGCATTTAAAAATGAGTAATAAAGGAAAACACAGAACTCACATGTAGACTGGGGGGGGGCATGCTGGGGCTCTTCTTGTGGTTCCTTTTATTCTCCCACTGTTGGTTCCAATTACATGTACTCTAAAAAAAATTACTGCAGAGCAATGGTCACTGTGCACAAAAACTCATCACTGCTTCCTCAGCTTCATCAAGTTTGTTTTTACAGAAACCAGACTGAAGAAATCATCATTTTTAAAGGCCTGTTTATATGCGTTTTTTCATTTTCCAATACACACGTATCAAATAATAAGGAAGTACGGATGGTAAAAGGTGTGTTGGATACAGAACTGGAGCACCTTTTCAATAACAAAAACAATTTACCAAAAAAAAATCAATTGCTGAAAATCTATGGAACTATAAATAATTCACAAGGAAGCATGAAAAATAAATCAATATTAGTAACATGTTATTGTGAATAATTTGGCATCAAGTAAAAATAAAAACGGATACCGCAGGGCACAGCACCGGCACCAGGAGCATCTTCACATTAATTATATAACATTTGTTTACCATGGAAACTCAAGAGTGCTTCCACAAACCATGCTCTATGCAACAATACACACTCACTCATTTATAAGCCAAAACTGAATGAAACTGAAACTGAAACTTTACCTCTTGCTTACTGTTACTTCGATCTTTTTTTTTTTTTTTTTTTTGTTAAAGGCAGACCCAACACTCTTCCAGAGACCTTTGTGGTTACTCAGTCCAAATTACATCGTTAGTACGTCCTCATTTTCAAAACAAACCACATATTTATAACCACTTTGTGGCTGCTTTTGTCTTACTTGTTGCAGAAAGCAAACCCCACAAAGTGCTCTCAAATGACAAAATTCCCGTCTTTCTGTTAATCTGTTAAATCTGTTAAAACTGCCTACATTTTTGTAAAATTAACCACAGACAATATTTAGGATTAATTCTGCCATATAGCAAGAAATACGTAGATATGTTACAGCTACAAGCAAAGGAAGGGTGGTGTCTCTAAAGGACACAAAGGAAACATTTCTACAGTGAGGTAACTGCTTTAACTTATCTGTTTAATATTAGGGTAATTGACAGTTCCTGCAAAGTGGTTCTAATTAGAGCAATGTCTCTGTGTGTTAATTTAAAGGAAAAGATCAATATACTAATGTTCCCAAGCAGTTTAATCTATTTTAAAATAAAAATAAAACAAGATCTCACCCCCTTCCGGCTCCTGCCAACTGCTACATAGCTATGTTATTCTTGTATGACCACAGAGAAAATGTTTCCAAAACACTGGAAAACACACTGAAATCTAAGTAACAAGGATGAGAGGCCAATGCACTTAAAGCAGAGGTTTGGAATTCTGGTGAAAAACATCTCAGAAGGCAAGGCCTTGAATCTACATCTTTCAACACAGTAACTTTGCAGAAAAGCTTCAGCGTCTATGTGGAAAGTCGCTGGTACATTGAGCTCAGCTCCTTCCTTAATACTTTAGTATAATTCTCATAGCCTTTTCCTATTTCTGCATTCCAGATCACCCCAAAGATGGGAAGCTGGAGGTCTGTCCTAGCAGCTGCAATGTTCCAGTGTTTTCTCTGTATGGCTAAATATTTGCCCTCATCACATAATGAATCAATATTTGGCTGTCTCTGCGGGGCACTGGTACTGACAGTCCAAACAGCAGAGGCCGTGTGTGACAGGACAGGGGGAGGCAGTGACAGACCAGAGCCAGTAGCACCATACTGCTCCATGTGCCCCTGCCACCTGTGAAAATGGTCTGGTCCGAGGCCTTGAGAGCCACTTTGTCTGTGCTTCGCTATCAGACCGCAAACAGCTGTTTACATGGCAGCACAGAGGCGACCCAAGGATCAGAGGGGACCACACAGCGCTTCCCAAGGTGCTGCTCAGCACACAGCAGCCTCTGTAGACCTGCCCACATTGGACTGTCGCTCTCTTTGTCACTGCGTCACTGTCGCCACCATTTTATCTCTTTCAGCATGCTGCAGCACTTAAACAAAGACGTAGCTCTGTATGCTCACTGACAGCTGTGACTTTTGTAATGGAAAATTGCAGTACTGCATTTTAGAATTGTTTTATCTCTATGGAATGATTTTGCACAGAATTTGTTCACTGGCTAACTTGGGTGCAGTAAGATAATCCATTTATTTGGTAATGTTGCTGATACCACAAAAAGCCCAGGTTTATCTAGTAAAAGAAAACATTAAAATGGTTAAGGGAGGGAATTATTTTGAATAAATTACATGGCTTTCTTCTCAGTAGCACAATGTCAGGCTAATGGAACTAGAAGTACCAGGCAGCAAAATTAGGTCCTATTTCAGTAAGCGGAGCTACTCTTACCAGAGTGC
Source organism: Chitala chitala (assembly GCA_025773905.1). Lineage (NCBI taxonomy): Eukaryota > Metazoa > Chordata > Actinopteri > Osteoglossiformes > Notopteridae > Chitala > Chitala chitala. The sequence goes on from JABJVR010000095.1 coordinate 10,197,429, forward strand.
GATTTCTGGTTCATCTGCTCAATTTGCTGCTCATTCATTTGTGGAAGTGAACAAATGAAAACAGTGATAAAGGTAAGAACAGTTCAGTCAGAAGAGGAAAAGTACTGCCAAAACTAAGGAAGGGAACTAGAGAGAGTGAGGGAGACAGAGAGAGAGAGAGGGAGAGAGATAGAAAAAGAGAGAGAGTGAGACAGACAGAGAGAGAGAGAGAGGTGGGTGGGAGAGAGAGAGAGAGAGAGAGAGAGGTGGGTGGGAGAGAGAGAGGGAGAGAGAGAGAGAGAGGTGGGTGGGAGAGACATCTTCAAACCATTCTGTTAATAGGCTTTAGAGAGTTTTAAATATTTGAATGAAAAGAATTAGATGTAAGTGCTCTTTAAATACTTAATAAACAAGAAACTTGTGACTTTTTAAAGGGTAATTTTTTTATATACTAATAAATTTATAAATTAATAAAAAACAATAGATTTTATAGGCATTGTCTGCACATTTGTGCATGTATGTTTGTGTATAGGCTGCACTGTTGTGCTGCTGGCGAGGGCCGTGGGTGCCTCTGGGGTTCACTGTGCACTTGTTCATTCCAAGTGATATATGGATGAAAATGCAATTAATGAATCATAATTTAACTTGTGGATTTTTGTTGATTAATTAGGAATGCCATCCAAGCAAAATTAATGACTCAACATGAATTATATTTGAGCAAATATAATTTTAGCAGCCTGTCATATTTAGCGGTTTGTTTACAAAAAAGAAAAAAAATCTTTGTGTGCCGGTGGCCATCTGGGACGTATGCGCATTAGTACCTGGAGCCAGAGTTATTCAGTGTATATCATGTGACTTTGGACGTGAAGTTCTCGTGCTGCTGTTCTACTGTACTGCTGCTACTACTGCTGCAATCCCGTGTGAAGCAACTGTGCCATAAATACAGAATGTGTTCATATACATAAATGTAGTTCATGAGCACCTTTATCTGGCTCAGGCCCCCTTTGTAAAGTCCTCTGTTGACTTCCTGCTTTCCCGTTTCTCAGATTCTCACTTTTTCATTGCAGTTCCTTAATTGGCACCTCTGCAAACTCTTCACTCCCTAACTGGTCTGTCACAGAGCCACTGAACAGGTCACCAAGCCAAGAATGCCCTAGGGCAGCTTGATGTGGGGGGGGGGGGGGGGGGGCGGCGCGGGGGCCGGGCGGGGCCCGCGGGACGCGCCCCACAGGACCCGCAAGGGCCCAACCCCACCGAGCACCAGCC
>JABJVR010000095.1:10198683-10236232 GCA_025773905.1 Chitala chitala
CCAATTATGGCCATTGGCATGTTTTTCTTGCCCCCCCCCCCCCCCACACACAGACACACACACATACACATGCACAAATGCACACATATACACACAACGCACACACGTGCAGAAAAACACGTGAACACATAATTATGCACAAACATACATGCGCACACATACATGCCCACACACAAACACACAAAGATGCACAGACACACATACATGTGCATACACACACACACACAGATGCACACTCAAAATGCACACACAAATGCACACAGATGCACACGCACACACACATATAGATAAACACATGCATGCACACACGCACTCACATATATACACTTGCATCGTCCCCCGAGAGGTGACAGGGCAGATTGGCAAACTGAAGCAGCACTACTTTACTGGTCCAGTTCTGGTTCTGTCCGGGTCACAAAGCGAGCTGGGGCCAGCTGGAGATGTGTGGAAGAGCTTTCCACCCAATGAACCAAACTTCCCATGGTCTCCTAATGAAACAAAGGCTGCTCAGCCAAGTCTCACTTCATGTTTTATAACTCATCCATTTACAGTCACCTAAAAATATATACTTTAAGTTCTGTTTACAATTAAAATTCCTTATAGATCCACAGATCCACTGAGTAGTTAATGTACTATGGAATAACAGAAAAAACAACACAGTATAAATAAACACATGAATGTAGCAACTGTTTTCCATAAAATTTCTTTAGAACTGATTTGTACAGATATGTGAACGATAAGTGTTGGACGGCACGGCTATCACATGAATGTTGAAAGAGGTTATTGGGGTTAAATTTAGTCATGAGCACTATCTGGTGACAGGTCAGTTTGTCATGTACTGGTATATACTGTGCTTAAATTTATAAGCTCTTCTAGTGTTTTCTGCTAACACACACATCACAGTGCACACAGCTAACTGAATACACCAACGCTGGGCTTTCTGCATCACAGTGAAGGCGCTAACTGTAAAAAGTCTTTACTGAGGGCCTCAGTCATCCTCGCTTTCCGACACTTGTCACACTTAACAAACCCTTAACTGTCTCTTTTGACCCCAGCTCTAACTTACACATTTTAACAGGCAGCATAATGGTTGTCACTTTAATCTCAGTCGCAGGTTTGCAGTTATGCACGGCTGACTCAGGAAGAGAGCTCATATCAGTGAGGGGTGGATAGTGAGGGCTGAAGGCACAGGCACTACAGAGTAACAGCTGCTGTTGTATGTTTTCACTGGCAGCCAAGAGCACAGAGGAGCTCGGGGAATTGGGAGTCTGATTTCAGAGAAACTGGAGCTCGCTTCAAAGGAGACAGCAGTTATCCCCAACTGATGGAACTCAAACCAAAGGAAAACAGCAACCAAGCAAGAAACTCTCTCCCAGACTGGGCGAGCTTTTTTCCTCCCTCTTTCTCCATTATCCTTCACAAAATAACAAGCGAGAGCAAACACCTTTTGGAGACTCGGGTATTGCCAGTCCCGGGCTGAACGTTCGAAACCCGCTGCTGTTTAAGGTCTTAGGCCACTCGCTGTAGCTGTCACTGCAGTACGCCCCCGCTGTTGTCAAGTGCCGTTTACCTCACTCAAGCGTACCCTCGTTTGTCACATATTTCTGGTTTTACACACCGATGCATTTTGTATCTTTCATCCCATTCAGTGTACATTATCCAGTGCATGTTTTTAGTGCCGTATTTATGCAATGATGCTAGAAATAAGCACCGTGGGTGTGTGACAGAACACATACAGCAAACACAATTTGTCAAACATGTAAAGGCATTTCTGTTAAATTTAAAGGAAATATATATTGTTTCACTTTCCCAAATGAACATTAAGCAGACTGTGTCTAGAGGGATTGCATCATTAATTATTTACCAATGGAATCCTGATTCACTGATAGGCAGTTTTCAAACGAAGTCAAACAAGGTGTTGGAGTTTAGCGCGTCGCACCTTTCAGCCCTGGTTAACTAGTAATCTCAGAGTGTCTTCATTGTTGGAGTTTAGCGCGTTGCGCCTTTCAGCCCTGGTTAACTAGTAATCTCAGAGTGTCTTCATTGCGTGAAGGTCATCAAAAAATAAAACATTGTTCCCTGTTGGTTCCAAAAGACCATAACAACAAAATTTTTTTTTTTTTTTCGCGGGATCATTGCAACACTGCATAATAATATGACTGTAATACCATATGTTCACTTGTAATTCTGTGGTCATCATGGGAAAAGTTTGAAATTTAAAATAGTTTAATTCTGAAGACCAATGACAGGAATCTACATGCAGAACACCTTGGGATATATAACAAAATAAATTATTTTAAGGGACAACAACTGTCCAAATGTCCAAAGACTGGAATCCAGGTAAAATACATTTGGTTTACAAGGCAAAATGTTGCATGTAGGGAAGCCTTATTTTGAAAGCAGTAAACAGTGTTATGAGTGTATTTTATGTGCTGTTTGTCTTACACATGTCTGAGGAGCAAAGTGTGAACCAGCGGGGGCCCTGGAGGTGGTGAGAGACGCTGTTCTGCTGGCGCTAAAGCTGCAGACAGCGGCCAGCCAGGGCGATGGACACTAATGAAGGCAGCAAATGCTAAATGTGCGTCTGACCTCATCATCCCAGACGTTTGGCAGCTTCGAGGGGGAGCACTCCAAACCCACAGACCGGGTCTCAGCCAAATCCGCAATGCCCCATTTGATGGCATCGAAGGAAGGGCTTTTTTTTAATACCGGAGACGAGGGTCTGAAGATGGTCCACTGGTGGGGGAGGGGATGCGAGGGGGGCAGGGCTAGGAGCACAAGGCATGGAAACATGGGAGAGCCTTCAACTGTCTGCCCCCGGCCTGAGTCCAGACGCTCAGCTTTCTGTGCAGCTGGGTTCCCCCCCCGTGCCCGCTCACGGCTTCAAAGAGACCATTGGACCCAGAGGACTGACCCTCCCCACCCCTCCCACCTCCTGTTCCTCACCAAAGGAAACTGGGAGTGAGACTGATGTTTTAGCTGTTAACAGTACCTGTTGACTTTTTAACTTCTTGATGGGCTTCTTCACTTGGTGAGCATCCGAAATGATCACTTTTGTTCAAATCTATTATGTCTCGTTTATTAAAAAATAAGAAAAAAAACGTGCAATATTTAAAAGCGAGTAGTTCTATGCAGCCTTTTGGTGCTTTCCTACTGTCACACTTTAACTATTCCACACCGTGCCATGGTGCTGCTGGTCCAGTGCACCTTTACCCGTACCATGCTGCACCCTGTCACACAGGTCCTGCTCTGTAATAACACAAACGCATGCTGGACTCTGCCCTTGGACAATATGCAAGACTGTTGTGTTAAACTCTAGTATTTAGGACTGCGCAGGAATATTTGGTGTCAGGAGAAGTGTAAGAAGAGGTAGAGATGTCAGTGACAGTGCTGGTCAAGTTAGCAACCAGGGTTATGTTATATTTATATTTTGTTAAAGCGCTTTAAAGATGCTTAATCATCTGAATTATTATTTAGCACATAACATGACTGACACAATAAATAGGTGTAGACACTTGTAGCTGTTTGGGCAGAGGACAGTATTAGGAGACACGAGGTGTTCTGTAGAGGAAAACAATATAATAACAATATTTATTTATTTATAATTTATATATAATTTCCAGAAAATCGTCGTCCCAGTTGAAAAGATATTATGAGGTTATACTTTTTTTTTTTCATAACAGCTTTCTTGTTACAGGCCATTTCATGTCACCAATTTAAGGAAATGGCTTTTTCTGAGCCATTCTTGCTGAATAAAGTTTATCATAGCAATGTTCAGAGGTGCTCTGTCAGTACAGTACAGAACAGCTGTGCTGTGCTGCCGAAATAGCACCAGAACTGACTATGATTTTTGGGTAAAGGTATGGCATCTCAAGCCGGAACAGGTAGGACTTAATGTTCTGTAAGGAAGTATGTCTTTGACAAGTTGTCACCAACATCTAACATACCAGTTCTGTGCGTGCATGCATGCGTGCAGTGTGTATATGTGTGCACACGTGCATGCATGCGTGTGAACAGGATATCATCCATTACTAAGTAAAGTGGAAAAAGAAACTGTGTTGAGCTGAAATCAGCCTCCTGTAAACTGCTTCATCCTTTAAGTCCTATTAATTGGTTCCAACTCATAAAAGGTGTTATTTAATTGGCTAGTAAAGGAATGTGTTGAGTTTTTACCCTACAACTCCCTACGTTTTGCAACCAACAGGGCTCTTTCATGGCAGCAAAGTGGTGTAACCACATGCCAGTTATAAATGTTGAGTCTATTGAGCGTCCAATGAACTTTCACCTCTTACAATCCACAGCCAATCACGTGCCTCCTCTCTGCCCTCTGGCTCTGTGTAGCTGCATGGCCAAACCCTCTCATGGCCTGATTCCGAGCTCTGCTCAGGGCATCCTGTTGCCTCCGCAGGAAACGCCCAAGCAAATGAGGCCCAGCAAGCTGACCTCATTTTGACACAACTCTTCAGGGTGCACGCATTTGGTCCTTGACCTTACTGGATTAAGCGCCTGATTTGAAGTGGCTGCCAGCTGTGAAATCATTATGTAGCCAAAGTCAAATCCTTTTTTCCTTTTTTATTTTTTTTTTTTTTGAGAGTACAGTGTTTCTGCAGCTGGTCTTTACAAATATTTTGTATCCATCCATGAAGGATGGGAGGTATACCAGATGTAGTTACAATATTTTGAGTTAAAAAAAAAATCTTCAAAATGGCAAAATGATTTCCTGAAGTCAAACACCATTTTAGGATGACCTGTTTTTTATTATTAGGAAAGTGTAAAGCAGCTTCAGGGTATTAAAGGACAGGTTAGTAGACCTTGATCTCATTAATGCTGCTTTGGACCAGTTTTAGATGTACTTGATCACATACACAGGCAAATATACTAGCCAATGGGGACATTCTGACGACATAAATACAACAAGTAAATTGTGTCTTGGGGTTCTCACCTGTTAACACACTAAGCCAGCAGTAACTGTAACTTCTGAAAATAATGGCAAAGCATCAAATTTTTAAGACAAATCCTTTTTAACGAATCAGTAATCTGAAATGTGTACTTTCTCCATATATTAGTGTGGGATTCCTCCATTTTTATGTAAACCAATGTACGCTATGCACATATATTACTCTGTGTGTGTGTGTGTGTGAATGTGTGTGTGTGTGTGTGTGTGTGTGTGTGTGTGTGTGTGTGTGTCAGAAAGAGAGAGAGAGAATACATTAGAATGAGCAATTTTTGTAGTAGAACATACACCAATCAGCCATAACATTATGACAGGTGAAGTAAATAACATTGATTATAATGTTAAAAGATGGACCCAAATGCAATAGGATTAATGTTGATTGAATTAATAATCCAAAATTCAGAAATACACAGAAACTCACAGATCAAACACCATGAACCAAAGACAAAGCTATACACTGATCAGGTATAACATTACCATTGACAGGTGAAGTGCATAACATTTATCAACTTGCTAGAATGGCACCTGGAAGTGGGTGTGGTATATTAGGCAGAAAGTGAACATTTTGTCCCTGAAGTTAATGTGTTGAAAGCAGAAAAAAACGGGTGAACATAAGAATCTGAGCAACTTCAACACGGCCCAAACTGTGATGGCTGGATGACTGGCTCAGGGCAGCTCCAACACTGCAGCTCATGAGGGATGTTCCCAAACCACAGTGGTCAGGACCTACCAAAAGCGGCCCAAGGAAGGAAAACCTGAACTGGTAACAGGGTCATGCGTGGCTTAGGCCTATTGATGCAAGTAGGGAGCAAAGGCTGGCCTGTGTAGTCTGATCCAATAGGAGAGCTACTGTAGCTCAAATTGTTGATAAAAGTTAATACTGGTTCTGACAGAAAGATCTCAGAATACACAGTGCATTATTTGTTGTATATGGGGCTGCGTAGCCGCAAGCCAGTCAGGGTGCCCATGCTGACCCGCGTCCACTGGCAAGAGCGTCTACAATGGGCATGTGAGCATCAGAACTGGACCACAGAGTAATATAAGGTGGCCTGGTCTGATGAATCACGTTTTCTTTTACATTGTTTGGGTGGCCGGGTGCATCTGTGTCGCTTACCTGGGGAAGTGATGGCACCAGGATGCCCTATGAGAAGAAGGCAAGCCGACAAAGGCAGTGTGATGCTTTGGGTAATGTTCTGCTGGGAAACCTTGGGTCCTGCCATTCATGAGGATGTTACTTTGACATGCGCCACCCACCTAAACATTGTTGCTGACCAAGTACACCCCTTCATGGGAAGAGTATTCCCTGCTGGCAGTGGCCTCTTTCAGCAGGATAATGTGCCCTGTCATATTGCAGAAGTGGTTTACGAATGATCTGAGGAACACAACAATGAGTCTGAGGTGTTCACTTGGCCTCCAAATTCTCCAGATCTCAATCCAATCAAGCATCTGTGGGATGTGCTGGAAAAACAAGTCTGATCCATGAAGTCCCCACTACGCAACTTACAGGACTTAAAGGATCTGCTACTGACAGCTTTGAGCCAAATACCACAGCAGACCTTCAGAGGTCTAGTCCACGCCAGGGACAGGTCAGGGCTGTTTTGATGGCACAAAGGGGACCTTTCAATATTAGGATGGTGGTCATAATATAATGGCTGGTCAGTGTATGCGTCCATAGATGGCCTCTGCTTCACTTATAGCAGGTTGACAGTCCATCAGATTTGTATTAATGTACAGTTTAACTCAATTGTTTTTAATGTTGCCCAGAGACGTTTTTTGATCCTTGAAGTAGGCATGATTTGACCTTGAACATCTTAAAAATTTAAAATAAGCACAGAGACAACGGTTTTTGTAAGAATCCTTTGTCAGGAGATCTGCTTTAGATTCTTACTATGAATTTACTAACCACTGGCAAAGAGGTTAGACATGTGTCTTTAAACAGAGAAAATTTTTCTATAATCCCCAGACCATATCTCAAAGTCTTCATAACACATTCACAGGTCAAACTGAAATGACACCAGGAAATACTTAGGAAGGGTCTCAGACTGGACCGTTATCATGTTTTTAATAGTTGTAAGCTACTACAATTAGTCACTAATTAACTTCAACACTTAACTTTCACTAACTTCAACATATTACATTTTCCAGTTTAGAAATATATGCACCTTCATTATTAATTCAAAGTCTGTGTATTTATTCAGTCGTATTTTCTGTGGTCACTGATGCTGTCAGAATTATATAAATAAGGTGTTAAAAACAGGTGCTTTTTGCACATTCCTAAATCTGTTAACAGACATACCCTTAAAAGGGTGAATAAAACAGAGAACAAATGAGATATTTAAATCCACATACACCTTGTACAATTACCTTTGCATGTTATTTCTGTTTAGAATGTAAAATTTTGGGAATTACTTAAAATTACTTAAATACAGGGCATACAAAACAATTACATTTTTGTTTACTTGCATGAATTGGTCCATACCGGAATATAACAAATCCATAACCCATATGGGTGCATTTTTTAAATAGCATATCTTCATTCTACCTCCTGTCATTGCTATTTTCAGATGCTATGCATCACGACAGGGTGACCTGAAATGTCACGTCCCTTTTCCATCTCAGTGCATTATACAAGACTGTTTGTTTACTAGCCCCAGTTTAAAAAATGCCATGGACATTTTAAAGCATCCTGTGTTATCTATCCATCCTACTCCCAATCAAGGTTTTTTCTTTATTAAATGAAAACGGTCATCGAGTTTCATAAAGCACTACTCCAGAAGTACACATGCTTTTGTGTGTAAATTGTTATTTAAGAAATGGTATCAACGCATGCGTGTTGGATCATTTGTACTCTGCCTCATTAGCATTAACGTGTTTCTTGTGTAAATACCATTAATTATAAGCATGACGGTCATATATTGGAAACGTGAGGCTGCGTTGTGAAAAAGAGAGCACAGATGGAACAGTCTTTGTCCTGAGAAAATGGATGCTACCTTTTTAATTTGTTGCCAAAGTTACAGAGGCAATTCAAGATGACATGATGATTGATATGAGCAGGAGCTGAATTCACAAAAGCTAACAGAATTAGACAACAAGAGTTTTATTCCCGTCTGAATTTTTATCTACAGTCGTAAATCATCACAAATGGGATGCATAGACTTGAAATGTTATGTCATTTGCTGCAGCAAAAGCAATTCCACTCTGACCTTTGCATTTGGCATTGGTCACCTTTACTAAATGCATACCATGACCTTCTTGACCTTGGCTATTCATATTTAATCGCTATCCAGGCCTGCTGACCCCTTAAGCGGTATGTATGTACAGTATTGTCAAATGATATATGGTGTTATTTTTAACATATTAATCATAAGAAGCTTCTCATCCATAACTGCAGACATCAAAATGAAAAGATATAGATTGAGTCAGCAAACTGTAAGCACTGCGTGTTCCAAATCCTCGGGCAGGCCTTTCTCATTATTGAAGTCTAGCACTTTATTCGGTTGGTTGGATGACATAACCTTTGACTTTTGCCTCCAGTTTGGAGAATTTGCACTTTGCCCTTTCCCTTTGACATATGCAAAGAATACTTTTATAATTGCTTCTGGGGTGATCAAACATGCATTTGAGGCAACCACTGCAACAGGGGAATAATCTGCCCCATAACCTTTCAGCATTCAGTCATTAACTTTATTTACTCTAGCAGCTGCTGAACAGGATCACACTAGAATTGTACATTATATTACTGTGCGTGACCAGGGACTGGCAGAGCCTGCAGATATCTCTGACATATGACGTAATCTACTCACATGCCTTCGTTTAAATCACGTTGTCAGGCACGTTTGTTAAAATTCAAAATTACAAACTGTTTCAGTGCTAGAAACATAATGAAATCAAACCACAATAAAACAATCAAAATGTCATTTGTCCAAAAAGGTTTGCCCTGTTGTTATTTATTTATTTATTTTTAATGATTACGTGATGGAAGAAATTGCATGACTCTTGCTAATATAAAGAAATTAAACCTTGCTGTTATTATATATATATATATATATATATATATATATTGGGATCAGGTGTTCCAATCACCTCCATGGCCACAGGTGTATAAAATCAAGCACCTAGGCATGTAGACTGCTTCTACAAACATTTGTGAAAGAATGGGTCGCTGTCAGGAGCTCAGTGAATTGAAGCGTGGTATCGTGATAGGTTGGGACCTGTGCAATAAATCCATCCATGAAATTTTGTTGCTACTTAATATTCCATGGTGAACTGTTAGTGGTATTATAACAAAGTGGAAGCAACTGGGAACAACAGCAACTCAGCCACAAAGCGGTAGGCCATGTAAAATGACAGAGCGGTATCAGCGCCTGCTGAAGTACACAGAGCGCGTAAGTCGCTAACTGTCTGCAGAGTCTGTAGCTACAGACTTTCAAACTTCGTGTGGCCTTCAGATTAGCACAACAACAGTGTGTAGAGAGCTTCATGGAATGGGTTTCCATGGCCGAGCAGCTGCATCCAAGCCTTACATCAACAAGTGCAATGCAAAGCATCGGATGCAATGGTGTAAGACACTTCGCCACTGGACTCCAGAGCAGTGGAGATGTTCTCTGGAGTGACGAATCATGTTTCTCTGATTTGCAATCTGATGGACGTGTCTGAAGCTGTTATAGCTGCAAAGGGTGGGCCAACTCAATACTGAACCCTAAGGACTAAGACTGGGATGCCATTAAAGTTCATGTGCGTGTAAAGGCAGGCGTCCCAATACTTTTGGCAATGTAGTGTATATATAAACAGTGTTGCAATTACAAATTGCTGTAGTGATTCAGATTTCTTTATTTACATTTACAGTGTTTTTATGGTAAGAGCTGTGGATACTGTATTTTAACTTTCAGAACAGGTTACATTTAATCCTAGGAGGAGTTGTTAATCTCATCTGCACTAATAGCCTTTTTGAATACATTTCATACAACAGAACAGCCTGCAATGTCCTTTCATCCATTACCCAACCACTTATCCTGGAAAAAATCATGGGTCTTCAATATTGTATTAAATTATGATCTTGTGCAGTCTTGTCTCTTTAGAAAAAAAAATCTTTAAATAATTAATACCTTTTTATTTTGTATTTTTCCCATCTGTAAAGTAGACATGGAGTACATTATATTACTACAGATGTTTATTGCGTAAGTATTGGAAGCTCAGACACAGCAGCTCAGTGTAGTGTCTCCCAGTGTCTGCTCACTGCCATTTCACCCATTATCTCACCTTTTCAGTTCCTTGATCTTTCTCAGATTATCTGTTGCTCTCTAGTCACCTCATAGACATGAGGGCCCAACACAAGACACTAAATTGTTTTTAAGGCACTGCTATAGGTGTTTATACTGCCGCTTTGGTTTAATATTCACCATTTTACCACATTTTGCCACAATACCACAGACCCTGACTAAATTTGGCTAACTTTACCAATATAAATTATATTTGTTTGTTTGAATAAAAGGGATTTATTTGGTTAAGAAAGCATGCAGTTTTAAAGGTTAGTAATGTACCCATTAATTTTGAATAGATTCCAATATGTAATCCAATTAATTTCCATGTGAACCTCCAAGTTTTCCTGTAAGTATTTCTACGTTTTATATTGTACATTTTTTGTTTTGTCCTTTTCATCATCTGTTGCTCTGTGCAAAATGCCTATTGTTTATATAAATATAACGTAGGCTTCATACTCTTCTTATAACCTCTGAGAGGCAGACCTTTAATGAAACTATGGTTCAATCACTTCATTGATTCAAAATAATTTGATGAGACAAGTGAATACAGTTAAATAAATATGTAAATTATTTTTATTCTACTTCTTTTGGCTGAAGATTTTAATGAAGGACGGTACATAATTACATAGATTAATGTGCGCTGTTCAAGATTTTACACATCATGAAGTAGTACATTTTTGTTCCCTTATTTTCTAATATTCATTGATATTTGTGTCTTGTGTATGTCAAAATAAACCACAAGGCCACGGTAAAATAATTTTCAAAAACATTTATTTAGTCCTATATTGGAATAATATACATTCGGGACAAAACGGTCTATAGACTATTACTAGGTACAATGATCTAGTACTTCACAAAACAGTCACAGTGACAAAATGCCTATTTAATTGCATTCCTGAGCAGCTCCCCTGTCATTCAACATAATCTCTTCAGTAATGTTTATTACTACAATGTACACCATTTATACAATGATCCAGTCGTCATAAAATCCCACAAACATTACATGAAGTATTGTATTAAATGGCACTGAAATAAATTATACGCTTCTCATATTCACATACCGGTCTGAGCAAACCTTGAGCAAATTAAACAGGGCAAAGGGATTGAAACTGGTTACAAAGAGAATGGCATCTAAAGACTATAATCACAGAGCAGGCGGGAAAGCGCAACAGCGGAGTATTAAAGATCCATTTAGAGCCTTGGCAGAGCGCACCGGGCGTTTGGTGGCTCATGGTTCCGTTTCTGTCTGGCAGCGGGAGCTCGCCTGCGTTAATGCCATCGCAGCGGTGGGAATGGAACAAGCAGCTTCCCCACGTAACCGCTACAGCCAGGCTTACTTGCTGCTGTTTTTACAAGAGCTGCTTGATTTGTCTTAAGCTATTACCTTCTATTGCATCTGGAAGTCTCCGGGAAAAAAAAGGAGGTAGGAAGCTGCAACCGTTGGCTCTCTGCCTAAAGAGAAATCAATGAAACAAATTAATCCTTGGCGGGCTGCAATGACACAGTAATCCATCATTCAGCGGTGCTTTTTGCGCACAGAATCAGGAAGAAGGTGGGGGGGGGCTTCCCAAGGGGGAGGGGAGATGCCCTACACCAACACTGCTGCAACATGGAGGCCTCGGAGAAGGTGGAGTGGAAGGTGGAACGGTAAAGCAGACCACGTGCGGGTGCAGTGATCATCACAAGTGCTACACATCGGCACTGTCGCCTACTGAGGGGCAAACCACATTCTGAAACAGCAGTTACTGTGCTTTAGCTGTTTCTATTGTTGTCCTGATGAGATCAAGGAAAATTTGTTGAGGGGTAAGAAAATTCGGTATTACTGATACTGTTGGACATTCCTGTTTATGCAACGATGTTATGGTGCATTTGGTGTCTCTGCCACTGTCTCTGCACACAGTGAGGGAAAATGTGACATTTACACCGTGAAACAAGGTCAAGGGTCAGAAAACAAACACAGACGAACACTGGGAAATAAACAAAAAGCTTCACCAAGATGTGATAAAGACAACACTGTCCCCCTGAAACACTTAAAAATGTGAAACACAAGCGAGAAAAAAAAAAAACCCTGGGAAGTCTTCTATAGATTGTTTATTCATATAGTTGACGCCGTGTGGCACAGCAGACATGAGAGGTGTGGGGGCAGCACGTGTAGCAGCAGTTTCCCCTCCACAGACACAGTCCTGTCACATTTCACATGTACTCTGCTCTGCCATTCACCCGCAGCGAGTACACATGTACTTAAACATGTAATGAAGAGGTCACCGCTGCTGAGGCAGTCAGGATCTCTCCACGGGAAACCACAAATAAGTGATGGCCACCTGTGGGATGGCACTGCTCCCGTTTACCCGCGCCGTCGCCCTAATGGGAAGTGCCACTTACCGTCCTCTCAGCTGTCTATAAAACAGGCAGCTCTCCTGCCAAGCGGTGCTGATGTGACTTGAGCTGTTGCCGAGGGCGGTCTGAAGGAGTTAGGATGTGGTGTGAGGACTGCCTTAGGGAGCAGCACACTGCAGCTGCTGTACTACACCACCCAGCTCGGAAACAAAGGTGCACATCACCACAGCTCTGCTATTTTTATGATGTACCAACTTTGGCTGTTGGTGATGTTAACGGGGATTCCTTAAAAATACATTAAATCACAATAATTTTTTTTTTTTTTACTGTAAACATAACTACACTGCAAAGTAAGAATAACATTAGAAAAAAATTACTTCTGATTAGTGGAATATATAACTAGGACTTACTCTAGAAGCTTAACACACTCCCTTGTGACATCAGGTGTTTAATTTATCAGAGACATACAGCAGGTTCTGTGATTGCAGTGCTTGTGTTCATTTCACCTGGACACAAATATCATCTAGAGAAGACCTAACAGGACATTTCTGGCTGACGCTCCCCGTTAAAACATTGTGTGCACCTTGATTACTCTGGCAGAACTGATATCCCTTACCTAAGAAAACAAATTAAGCAGGACTGTGTACGCTATCAGCATGGAGCCTGAGATGTAACCACTATATGCTATCAGCACGGAGCCTGAGATGTAACCACTATATGCTATCAGCACGGAGCCTGAGATGTAACCACAATACGACGGCCCTTTTCAGGTTTGGTCACTTGATCCAGTTAACTGTTCTCGACATCTTCCAAGACAATGTTATGCAAAAACATGCAGCTGGAGTGAGGCTGGTGTATCTGAGCTGCTCTCATCTTTTACACAGAGCTTGTAAACTGCAGTGAAACAGAACACAAAACTCCACCTAAGTCACATGTACACACCTCCATAAAGACCCAGGACAGACATGTTTAAGGATGGAGAAGACATTCACTTTTCCTAAGACAAATGGGTTTGGCAAGAACTATCTAACAAGACATGAGCATGACCATTTTTTTTTTTGGGGGGGGGGGGTTCTTGTTGTGCTCTCGTGTTGCCCAGGCCAAGCCCCCACTACTGACCCATTTGCCTCATCTTGACAATAATAAAGAAATGGTTTCAGGACAAGTTAAAGTTTGGACAAGACAAGGCACATCACAGCAGAAAGGCAGCAACGTCTGTGTCTGGGAAAGGAAAATCGTTAGAAAGGACATAAAAAATTAACATCTAAGCATTTTCCTATCACAAATGCAAAATATCATTTAATTGATTTAGACACGATCAATACCCGCCTGATAGACTTCCCTGGCGTAAACGTGACGATAAACTATGCACTTAGCATAACGAGATGCAATTAATATACGGTACTTCAAAGTCATTATCTGTGTGGTAGGACAGAAACGGTTTAAAGTCATTAAGAGGCTATAAATATTTTTAATAATCTGAACAAGAGTCTGGATTCTTGACTGAATTCTAACAATGATAAGAATACAATTTTTCTGCGGATAAATGTTTCTTTCATGATAATCTGGGATACTACTTATTTTTGATTGTAACTGTCAGAAACAATTTTAATTTGAGAAAAAACAGAGATGGAAAGGCTCTTTGTCAGAAACTGTAATCCACTCTGTACTTTCACAGAACCTCTTCAGTTTCACTGCATAAAAACGGAAAAAAATTGAATAATGACTTCTCAAATCATAAATGTGTATGTAGAGAGTACATTACAAGCTATTCACTACTAAACTTCACTTTGTTTATACACTAAAAACAGTTTTAAAAGGATACATACATTTTGAAATAAATTGAGATCATTAGCTTTGGCTAATGAAGCGTCTGACACCAAACAATGGAAAAAGGCAGTCATGTAATTCATGTAGTATTCATAATCTTTGAAAATTACCTACAATACACTACGAGAGAGCAAAATGTAATGATATAATTTCACTGTAAAGGTACTTTGACAAACAAATGTTTGAACAAAGAAAGTTTGTAGAAAACAAAGCAGCCGTTGACCCATTTAGGAAACTTTAATTATGCAGCATAGTGAAGAGTGAGAAGCAGTGCGGTGTGCACCAGACTGCCTCCATGGACACAGGGTCCAGAACTACGGTGATATCCATGCGCTGTCCTCAAAACATGCATCACCGGATGTGTGCTTGTGTCAGACGAGCTCAGGTCTTACCACAGCACGCATTCTGTGCAGACCGTACAGCGAGCGTGCAAGGCAAAAGGAGGCTTGTAGATAAAGGTGCTGGCAGGCTAGTTCATCTGTGTTTCCTGTTGGCCAGTTCCACATGAGGAAAGTATAATGAAGTCATACAAAATGCAAATAACTAGCCTATATTGCTCATTTTAATTATCACGAGCACTACGAAGATAGTGTTAAATCTCATTATGTTCCATTAAACCAAATCAGTTCCTAATCTGAAATCATAATTATTACAAACTATTGAATATCTATGAGCTCTACATAACCTTATAAACTTGCCTAAGTGTCTTATCCTTGAGTATAATTTAACACATTTAAGTACTCAAAACTATTAACTCAATGAACATACTCAAAGCATAAAGCAGTCGAAAGTACTAATTATAAGACTTTGGAAATAAATGGTTTCTAAATAATCTGCATAGTGCAGAGCATTTTATGAAGGTGCAGGTAATAATTTTAATATCATACTACATAAAAAATTTAACACTATTTTCATAAGGTTTAATCAGCTGTTCAGCAAAATGAAACTTTGCTAACTGATATCTAACAAGTATTCTGAGTGGGCCATGGTCACACACATGACAGACTGCAAGAATACAAGCGAAGTAACAGTGTTTTAACATGCTGACATCGGGAATTAAAGTTGAATTACTATAGCCAGCCACGTAACCCCACTTAGTTAAAACATTACCAAACATGTAGGACTGAAAAATAACAGCCAGCCAGAGATAGATTTTTGTCAGCAAGATAGATTCAGAGAAACAGCGTTAACAAAGCATAGAACAGCATAGCTTTTCCCTACACTTTATCTCAACCAAGTGCTCGCAAGTGGACTTGGTACAAAGTAATAGTAAGTTCCAGCACTTTCAAAAAGGTGCTTAACCCAAATTTATACATTTCCAACTACATTCATCAAATTGTACAAATAATTAAATTAGACTAGAAAATCTGTCAAACTACATTACAAAATCATTAGCCTTAAAAATCTTAAACAGTTTACTCCTGCACCCTATAAAGAAAAACGTTTGTTAATCAAACAAAAAAAATTAGATTTACAAACAAATGTGAAAAGAGATCACATTACCACCTACATTTTTTTATTAATGACATGTAATAATATCTGAGATTTGCTTACAATTAAAGTCCTTGTGTATACATGTGTACGTGTAATATATATGGAACATAATGTACATAATTAACAAAATAACTGTTTATGTAATTTCTCAGGTATTTCTTTATTATAAATAATTATCTTCTCAGTCACTCTCATTAAAGTTACCAAGGACATTTTTAATGAAATTATGCATAAATACCTTTCATATTCATCAGACTGAAAACATATTTGTTGTGTGACATTATCAAAGATGAACTTAACGTGTTCTAATAACAGTGATAAGCACAGAAATTTCCGTTTCACATAAGCACTTCAGTAGCACAACAAACCAAATACAAATGTGCTGGTTCATGTGTGTAATGTACATTGCATACATATACATCACTATGCATATAGATTACTGTATACTGGATTGGTAAACAATATGAAATTGACATTCTTTTATTGACTTTTAAGGTTTCTTTTCCAAGATAAAGTCACATAGAGAGACAGGAACTTGGAGGTTATCCTATGTAACAAAAAGTATAACGTAGCGTATACCCTACAAGGGGTGCCAACCTATCCCAAGGAACGGCATACCCTGCAAGGGGTGCCAACCTATCCCAGGGCAGGATCTGAAACTATACTGCTACAAAAAAAAATGTTTACTTCATACACAGATGAAAAATGCAAGCTGTTTTGGATCAAAGTGTCAGCTGAGAACTGATATGCTTGTGGGTTCAACACTTCCCTTGCTTGTATGCACTGTGTTTTAATAACAATCTTCTCAGCAAGTATTAACTGATCCTGCTACGACAAGTTCTGCTATCAAGTAAAAACAAAAAAAAACATAGAAACACACATATGCATACACACTATATACATATACAGACAGACAGAGAGACATAGCACTTTCTTCCCCTAAGCATTTAAATGTGTATGTATATTGTTGAAAGGTAAATCATGCTTCTGTGCTTCTGGGAAATAGAGCCAGTAAATTGTGAAAGATAAAGGTGTTTACTCACTCACTCACTCACTCACTCCAGGCACATGTCCTCACCCTGCTGAGACCACAGGCTCCAGTGACATTGTCTTTACATGTGGGAACACAATTTAGAACTCACTTTGTGCCTTCACTCCACTAAAATTATCTGGTGTTTTGGAGTAGGTCACTGGTAGGGAACAGGACCTGATGCCTCTCATATAATAACAATAATAATAATAATAATTAATAAAGTGTGTGCAATATAATGTTTGATTGTTGTTGCAAATGTGTGCTTAAAAGGTTGGACTATAAAAGGATCCAGTGGACTCTACACATTATCTCTGACACTCAAAACCATGAATGAAATGAACTGAGATTTATGGAGCTATGTCAACAATAACAATTAAAGCCTGTGGTCATATCTAGACCACATGAATACTGAGTGTATGGATTTTACGAGTTTTATTTCTATTCATTTCTGATGCGATGACATAGCCTCCATGTTGCACCTGTGCCATTTCCAAGACTGCAGTACAATATCCACCGATGCCTACTGTTTAGCTTTGGAAGAAAATGTGTTGAGTGCATGATGCAAACATCTGTAGATGGGCAACCAATTAACCTCTTAACAGAAGGTAAAAACATAAAATCCTTAAACAAACTCTAAAAGTGTTTAAAAATTTTTGTTGTTACACCAGATGAGTTTAGTTAATTCCTTAATGGTAACAACACAAAACAGCAACAATAATAAAGATAGTAATATGAAGAAGAAGAAGAAGAAGAAGAAGAAGAAGAAGAAGAAGAAGAACGTTTTATTAATACGATCAAAATGTATTTCTCGTGAACAGTTCTAATGCATTTATTCTGACATTATTATCATGTATCATATCAGTACTTGGGTTTCATTTACGTATAATTAACTTTCGAAAAAAACAACAACATGTGATCATGTGTTCTACAAAGACTGTTAAAATAAACAACAAAGGAATAACTCATATAAATGAGACCTCGTTGTCAAGTGTTGGTACTCGGCGTTAAATACAGCCATGTTAAAAGCGAACACCTTGCACGCTGAAACCACAAGTTTGTTGTGGTTACAAGTAGTCATAGGCTGGAGAATATAAACGACCAAAACCATCTTTTCTACGGTTTTAGCCAGTACCGCAAGTGCAGTTTTCACTTATGTTGATAATAATAACAAAAACGCATTTTTACTAAATAAAACCCGACTATAATGAATGTGCACCCATGAAATTATACTGATTACCCGATTCTAAACACGCATATTCCGATTAAAGCAGTTTAAAAACACACCGTACGACTTCTCTGTATTCTAACAACTGACTCCTTCGAATTTGCAAGTTCTGCATCAGTTATTTGCGAAAAAGAAACGGTTTATATAGAGCGTGTTTACTTTATACAGGGAGGGGGAATAATGGAATAAGTAGCGTGTTCTTTGCATTTCTGAGATGTATGGTGTTGTAATTATCCGCTTAGTCTATCTTCTGAAATCTGCTTAAAAAAAACGACACCGAATAAAAGAGTATTTGAAGTCACCCACTCTTCCCATACACACCAATCTGGGCCCCGAATAGGATCAAGTCGGACAAGAGACCCCTCCTCCATTTCCAACAAACACACACGAAGAAAAAGACAAAGCAACGGTAAAAAACGCACAATCTGTTCCATAAAAACAGGAGGAAAGGACGTAAAATATACAAAATCTTCACCAATCACTTACGGATTTGTTGTTTTCTCTCTCTCCTTTTTGGCACATTACAAAAACCACATTTTCCTTTCTTAAACATGAATGCTATTAAATTAAAATAGCTAAGCTTATTAGCTGCGAGGTATACTGTAAAGTTAGTGTTAAAACATACATGTCTGCATAACTCACTTGTGCTTTTTGTTACAAATCATTACCAGTAACAGAGGTACAACTGCGTTCATACATATGTAAGAAGTTACTTTGTGCAACATAGTTAAGATTGTTTGGATACACACACACACACACATATATATATATATATATATATATATATATATATATGGAGTGCATGTGCTATGCAGTTTATGACAGTTCAGAATCCCCTGCGTCCACGTTTATTAGTGTGTTTCTTTTTGTCATTGGTACTGTACTCGTATGAACGCCGAAGTACTGCTGTGGTGCCCAATAGCGAGTGTAATGATGTAACCGCCCAATGTCGCTGACAGAGTAAGTGAACGTTCAATGTATCCCATGAACAAGGTACACCAATTATCCGCTAAGCTCAGCCATGCATAAACATACTCAGGTACGTAATGTTATTTTTACGCGTCCATTGAACAGTAACAGTTTTTTTTTTCCTTCGATAAATGCATTCACATGCATGAACAAAAGCAATGCCTCCCAATTAGGCCTCCCAATTTAAAAATAAAACACTGGTGAACTGATGAAACACCTGAATTGTTATATTGTTATTGTGATAAAGTGTACTACAAAGAATAGCAGAAAGTAATATTAATAATAATAAATTATATATATATATATATATATATATATATATAATTGTTGTACTTGCCGTTTCGCCGCTATGATAGAATTACATTGCTTAAATCATGCAGTTCTGTTGTAGCAGCATTATTATATTTAAACCGCTATTTTGACTGCTTCTGAATTTGCTAACGAGTATTGCGAATGTACGTACATTTGCTGTGAAATTGCAATTGTTGACCTCGGACAATAACTGCAATTACATTAACAGTTAAGCAGAAAGTTACTACCAACGACATAGCTGTAATCAGCAACGTGGTGGAGGAAACACGCAGAAGTATCGGTCTTGAACCGGCGCACGGTAAAAACATTAAAAGATATATATTTTAATTTATGATAGATTTATTTTCATGCCGACCAAACTTTTTAGTAACTCTAATTGTGACTTCAAACAGACGGAAATTTATTCCTCAACAAAGCAGGAATTGAAGAACCGTAAGCATAAACACGTAGTTTCCACGCTATAGCCTGTATATAAAATGTCTTACGTGCAAAACTGTCTTTTTAAAATGGAATGAACACTATTCGGGGGTATTTCTTGTATTGCTGTGAAGCCAAGAATGATTTTAAGATGATTAAAATAAGTTTTTCCAACAGCTGCATTCTGAATCGATAATTCGACACGCAGTGTCGTGTATGTAGCTGCTACAAAGGAAAAATCCGTTGTTATTTCTAACTAGGACCACTTCATCTTCATTTTTGTGATTCAGAAAATTAAAAGTTAATAAGTGAATGCATTGCACTTTACGGTAGGGATTGTCTTTGTCAAAACCGAACAGTTTACGTTATGAGCTAGAAGATATTGAGACGGTTCTGTCTCATTCCTCATTTTTCTATTGAAATCATTATATATTTGCCCTTTAAATCTATAGATAACACAGTATCTTAAAAAGGCTTTATTTGAAAAACTCAAGCATTAGATTAGTGGGAACCTTTCTGTTTTTACCACGCTAACGCCGACGGTGATAATAGAAACAAAAACAATAAATTCGTCAAAGCTTGCATAAAACCATCTTAAGTAAAACTTAAAAGAATACTGAAAAGCTAATAAGACAGATAATGCTGATAATTATATAGCATGAACGACGTGCACAAAGCGGATAGATGAAAGCACACGCGTGAGCGTTAGCTTGAATTGCAATCAAATAATATGCTTTATTCTTATCAGTCAAGTTTTTGATGAATGAATGAATGAGTGGATGAATGGATGCATGGGTAAAAATAAATATCTTACCTGAAACATTAAAACGATGCTTTGGTTAGCCGATCACGATGCCTTCGGTGAATGCTTCTTGTTCTTTTAACGTCCAAGTGTCCACTTCCCCCCACCCCATCCCCCCTCCACCCCCCACGACATTGTTTTCTCCCTAGTCTTCCCTCTACTCTCATTCGCTCTCCAGCTCTCTCTCCTGCACACACACACATACACACACACACACACACACGTACACCCTCTCTCCTCCATCTGTCTCTCCCGCGCTTCTGGTGCAGTCCCAGTAAGCGGAGTCAAATGTTGATGGTGCATTTACACAAGTTCTCACTTTCCCTTCAGTAAATCGTATTTCTTTCACCACTATGAAAACCCAGAGCCAACGGACGAGTTCAATGTAATAAGGAACAAAAATCAAGGAATATCTATGAATAGATAACTCACATTCCCGTCAAAGGATTGTACTTGTATTTAAGTAGTGGTTTTTCGCAATCGTGGTCCCGCTTCTTAATCCAGATAACACGTTTTAAATGCATTTTTAAACAATAAATTCAGTGATTATAAAAATGCATGTACAGTACTTGTTGAAATAAAAATACATTAAGAATTTCCTACTTTCCTAACAAAGTTGTTATATTTGTCACTTAATGCAAACCTGGCGCTAAGCATAATATATAAAACTATTTAAATGCAATTTTAGTGGAACATCAGGACTAAGTGCATAATGTAAAGGTATTTTTAACCATTGTGGTGAATACAGTAAAACGTGGAAGAGATTGTCTACTGTACACTAGATGGCAGCCCGACCCAGAAATTTTACATCTGTAGAGCACAGCTATCGTTCACAGCCTAAAACGCCGATTTCCAAAATGCAACATTTATGTTCGCTAAAATGCTGCATGCATGTGTGCGCCTTTAAGTCGGAAGGAGCATTAGCGGAGTAGGAGATGTCGACAATGTAACGAGGAAATTATTTACAGACAAGTTGTTAAAATGTAGCGATTTAGCCTTCCGAGCTTAAAAATTGAACCTCAAATATCAATATTTCGTTGGTATTCTCTCTAGTATTTCACATTTCACCTTGAAGTCCAAAAGCAAACACAATAAATCGAATTTTTCAGGCAGACATATATGACAGACGCATTTCATGGCATTCGCATGTACAACTAGACAAACCATCGCGAACTTTGGGGGCTCTGCTCGGATCGTCTCGCTTTGTGAATTTCACGCGTGTCAAGGCTCTTTCCTTCTCTCTACATCTTTTTTGCTCTTCTATGTTGAGTTTCTTCCTCTTGTGACAATAGACGACCCATACTAATCAGGTTTCAAAGTAAATAGCAGCGTAGGGAAAGCTCAGTGTAAATTGCGCTTGTCAAAACCCCCAGCCGTAGGTAGCAGGGAACGAGGGCTCTAACCAATGGAGTGAAGGAGGCTTGGCTAACCTTAGTCCTCCCTACCCCCTCCACTCCCCCAAATGCAGGGCTCTGACCAGTCAGTCGCCTTTGATTATCAGCTGCCAGCAGCCCCTCTCTTGGCTCCTTGACATGAGCACCATATAAGGCGCAGTGATCTCCATAGAAACGTGTCAGTTTCAATAGTAGTGTCAAAGTTCACTATATACAGACATTTGCGCAGATCCCCGTTTCGGAAACATTGCACTGCTGGTCTTCCCGTTCAAACGCATTCATTTGGGTCTCTCCTCTTTGCATATTCTATTAGTTTTTTGTCCATTTTTTGTCTTTTCTCCTTCGCTCTATTTCTGCTGGAAAGGTGAATTACCGGGGCACGTCGTTTTTTGTTGTTTCCGATGAGTTTATTTAGATATGAAGAAATGAAATACAGATCTTCAGTTTTCATTCCCTTCGATCAGTGGAGACAAGAGTGAGCAGTAAAGAAAGGGGATTTATTTCGCCATAGTTTGGATCGCGTATTATTTTCTGTACCATCGTGAGCCTGCTCGACTCCACGAATCGCTCCTGTGTTCCCACCGACTGTTTTTCGCAAAACTCGTTTCGTTGCCTACCAGTGTTTCTTTTTTTCCAAGACTGGGTTCCTGAATGGCTGACTGCGATTTACCTTGGAACTGGCCTCCCGACACATGCGTATCCTGATCGGGTGCCTTTCGACTTGCATTTTGAATGTACCGATTGCCCTCTGGTTTTTGCTCAGCCATATGTGTTCGCCTACTAAAATCTGACTTTGCACAGCCTTGTGTCCGCTATCCGTTTTCACTCTAAAAACTGCAGCGATCAGCTCGCTTTTTAGCACTTTTTGGGCTCGAGATATGGCAATGGTAGTTAGCGTCTGGCGAGATCCGCAGGAGGACGTGGCCGGTGGAACTCCGGGCGGCCATAACGCTCAGTCGGCGAGGGATCAGCAGCAAGCGACCTCGGCAGCACCGCATACCCCGCAAACACCCAGTCAACAGGGACACCCATCCACGCCAGGGACTGCTGGAGACAAGGGACATGGCCAGAATTCTGGGCAAAGTCAGCATATTGAATGTGTGGTTTGCGGAGACAAATCTAGCGGCAAACACTATGGTCAGTTTACCTGCGAGGGATGCAAAAGTTTCTTCAAGAGGAGTGTCCGAAGGAACTTAACGTATACATGTCGTGCCAACAGGAACTGTCCAATCGACCAGCACCACCGAAATCAGTGCCAGTACTGCCGGCTGAAGAAATGTCTAAAAGTGGGAATGAGGCGGGAAGGTGAATACTGTTCTTCTTAGCATCCATATTATTTAGGTTTTCTAAAGTTCTCATCAAACAGTTTAGCGTGCAAGTAGATAGACGTGGGCCTTAAGCAAATAATATTATCTGACTTTTTTGTTTGTTTAAAAAGTGATAGCAAATATTTAGTTTATTTGCTTGTTAATTTGAGTATTATTTAAGAAATGTGTCTTGAAAGTATCCTTGTCGGTCTCATTGTGACCAGGGTATGTGGCTTCACCGTCATTTCTAATATGAAAATTAAGACTTGCGAAAAGAAATACGGTCTGTTTCAATTCAGAGATCACCTTATTACATATATGCAAAAAATAACATAGGCTATGCATCGTATAAATTACTAAGGTTAAATAATTTTTCGTTAATTTTTTGCGTAATGTATTTTCATGTTGCGTTCAGTAACAATATTAGAGGGCTTAAAGATCTGAATATGTTTAATTATACACTTATTTATATAACGCGTTTGATAGTGAATACATTTTAATATTAAAATATGCTTCTTATATAGTCTGCGCTGGCTACAATGTACAGTTTAAAACTATTGATTACGAAAATGTTTTCATTACACGGTTTCCTCTTTACTCGCAATTCATAGATTAAAAATCAAAAACACAAAGTTCCTGGTGAAAGATACAACCATTTCTGCATGCATTAAGTGAGTCGTGTGTAAGAAACACCTATAACATACCATTCAAAATACTACACTAAAGTGAACTAAAAAACGTGTGTCAAATATCTGTCACTTAAAAGTATATAATTTGATGTGTTTATTGTTTGATTATTGTAAAATACGACATGTTTTCGCATTTATGCGAAACCACGGTTCTTTGCTAACTTTACGAGTGTATGTGTATGAAGTCTGGATGTACATTTCCTCTCCTTCTCTTTCTTTTTGTCAGCGGTTCAGCGAGGACGAATGCCTCCAACACAGCCAAACCCTGGCCAGTATGCTCTGACAAACGGAGATCCTCTTAACGGTCATTGCTATCTATCTGGATACATCTCGTTATTGCTTCGAGCCGAACCTTACCCGACCTCCCGATATGGCAGCCAGTGCATGCAGCCTAACAACATCATGGGCATCGAGAATATTTGCGAGCTGGCCGCCCGATTGCTTTTCAGCGCCGTTGAATGGGCAAGGAACATCCCTTTCTTTCCAGACCTACAGATCACGGACCAAGTGTCTCTGCTGAGGCTGACTTGGAGCGAGTTGTTTGTGCTTAACGCTGCGCAGTGCTCCATGCCCTTGCACGTGGCCCCATTGCTGGCTGCGGCTGGCCTTCACGCCTCCCCAATGTCCGCGGATCGTGTCGTGGCCTTCATGGATCACATTCGTATCTTCCAGGAGCAAGTTGAGAAGCTCAAAGCTCTCCACGTCGATTCTGCAGAGTACAGCTGCATCAAAGCAATAGTGCTGTTCACCTCAGGTGAGTGTCACTGAAATTGAAAGGCAGGCCTTTGGCAGAAATTTTGGGAAAAGGGTCAGTAAAAAATTAATTTGTTCAAAAACAGAAACAGTGATTTACTTGTGTTTACTTTAGGTTAAATTTGGATATATTTATTGTTATACGTAAATATCATGTACCAAAATATTGGGATAGGAGTAAGACTTAAATTTCTTTGTAACCGATGCAATTATATGAAATTTAATATGAAGATACCGTAAACGTATTATAGCTAGAAGCTGAATTTCTGAACTGCCGTATGATCAAAAGCAGAGTGAGATGGTATATTAAATGGGACTAATGTCTTACTAAGCTTCGATAAAAGAATATGGTCTGTGACATTAAGCAATCTGTCGTAAAATATTCTTTTGATGTTACCTTAAATTACTATTTTCATATCATTCTGTTTTTCTTAAGTGAATGATCACGTTAATGCCCAGACTAGTTAGTATGCTATAATCCTTTAAACGCATTTGTGAACTTGCTTGTTGTTCCGAAAGCAGTAATTTTAGAAGGCAGCCTGAGTGCTTGCTGGTGCATCGCGGAGGGATACTGTTTCGCGTAGGCCTCAGCCACACACTCCGGGAAGCATCATCTGCAGAAATATACAGCCGGATGCACAAAGATGTACGGCATGCTGCATATTCTAACAATGTTAGGTCGAAGTTTGCTCCTCGCGTGTATGTCTGACCAGTTAATTAATATATCTGTACAATGTAGTGCGTACTCGATTAAGTCGTAGGACTATCGTTTTCAACTATGTAGCTGGACGGCCCATAAAATAAAGAACAGTATTCTAAATACATAACCTCTGTATTGTATGAAATACAACCATAATAATAATAATTAATTTGCGAACAGTTTCATTTTTATTATTTATAGCAACGAGTAAGTACTCTTTCAGGAGAGTGTGAAAAGAATACGTCTCGATTGGATGTTATTTTCTGCAAAAAATAAAAATTCTTTAAGAGACACTTCTAAACAAAATTAATATTTCTGTTTCTAACGTTCACTAAATTCCTCATGAAGAGTTGTGTCATACTGTTTTTGCTTTATGCTTAAGTTGTTTGGTATGACTTAGTTGTATGTGCATACTATAGACCACTGCTCCTTTTATTAAACGTAAGCAGTAATGTACTGTAAATATTAAAATTTAATTTAAAAAACCATATTACTTTTTTTTTTTTTTTTTACTTTTTTGTGTGCTACAATATTTTTACAATTTACTTCATTTAATGTGTTCATATCTGAGAGTGAATACAACAAAGAGGTATATCCCAATACCTCTAAAGCGCATGTATATCCTCGCATATTACAGCTATTATGGTCTTTGAAAACTAATAGAACATCATAACGAAAATGTTCCATCACCTCACTCGGTATCCTGTAACTCTGTAAACTTCCTACGGTTTTTGTCTTAGTTCGGTTTGTTTTCACTCGGTACTGGTAATTTATCAGTCTGCTTATCACGCTAATGTTTAAATTATTCCACGACTTGTTTGACATTAAAAATATGTTGATTGTATACTGCTCTTGTAATTTTCGCTGGTATTTTATCAGATGTTGTTTTTCTAATTGAAATTTAACGTTTTTAATTTTGAAGTGCCATGCTCATCTATAACATACACATTGAACAATCCGTAGCATCGTTAGATAAAATCAAGAGCCCCCAATGTCTAGTATTCTCCAGAATATTGGACATTCATGTTTAGATATGTATTGCTATTAAACATGCACGTGTTTTCTGAAAACAAATTCGCTGACTTAAGTTGTATGAATTGTACTAATCATTTATTTGACCAAATTTATATTAATGCATTCTTTATTTTAGTCGGATTAAGGCAAGCGTCCAGTGTTCGCTTCAGATTAGTATTGCGAATGTGCATTTAAGAACACTGTCGAGGCCTGTGGCTCTTATGTAACAGCTTCTATTCGCGGAAGCTTAGATGCTCCTACAAGGGCAGTCACAAATAAAAGGTTATAGTTAATCACAATTATCTACAACATAAAACTGACAAACGTATTATGGTAAAACGCTAACAAAATGTTTATTTGTTTACATATAAAAGCTTTGTCATCGTAACGAACTGAAATGGGCCTTAGCAAGTCTCCATCACTGTACCTGTAAAATAGATAAACAGGTCTTCGATGTAGTGGGTTTAAAACTATCCGAGATGTATGGCTCTCTCCACAGCCAACTACAATACATTAGCTTTGCGATAATTACAACCGCTCTTGATTACACTAGTAGCGTTTTGCATTGCCTTTTCAACGGTGACACATCAAATACAGTGGCCCGGTGACAAAATGCTCTAAACCATTTGAATTTGAACCATGTGCTTATTTTAGTCTCTGTCATTAATCAGTTGCTGCTAACTTATACTTTAGTAAGCGACTGAATTGCGCGATTACTTTACACAACTAAATTCCAAAGCCCTTGTGAAAATCTAGGTCTAAGAAAGGAGTATACATTCTCAATCAGGCTTTTATACCTGCACAGTCTACCGAATATACTTTCCTAGTGAGATTGAGAACAAAATGATTCAGTCTTAGACGCTGTTTTCGTGGCTTTATTGTGCTGACCTGCTTCCCGTTAAACTCATGCATGCTTACCGAACGCGAACGCTGTTTCGCGTCCAGCAGTCATCGTAGGCCTGCTGTTCACAGAAACGCAAAACACAAAGTGCATGATGTATAAAACAGAGTGCAAAATATCAGTTATCTTACTTATCGGTCCTTGTGATTTCGCTGCTGAGTTCTATAGTATTTTAAAACGAAAGCGGTGTTAATAAAAACAGAAACATTTGCAGGAGCGGGAACATCTCTAATCAACCCGTGAGCTATACCTGCTGGTTTTTGGCGTGTCTTCTGCGCGAATGACGCGTGTTGATTTGTGTTATTGCTGTGGAGGTTTTAATAATTCAGTTTGCTGTAACCGATATCATTTATTCCACTCATAATAATCTGCATCGTGTTTGTTTTTGTTTCGTTGCGCAGACGCATGTGGCCTATCAGATGCGGCTCACATCGAAAGCCTACAGGAGAAGTCGCAATGTGCCCTTGAGGAATACGTGAGGAGCCAGTATCCCAACCAGCCCAGCCGCTTTGGCAAGCTTTTACTGCGTCTGCCGTCACTGCGCACTGTTTCTTCCTCAGTAATTGAACAACTCTTCTTCGTCCGTTTGGTAGGTAAAACTCCTATCGAAACCCTAATCCGGGATATGTTGTTGTCCGGGAGCAGCTTCAACTGGCCGTACATGTCCATCCAATGATCCTAACAATGGGAAAAGGAAGAAAACGGACCAAACACAGCCATCCGATCACGAAGACCGTGCGAACATCGAACAGACAAAACGGAGGGACCTGATTTTCGGTCAGCCTAGAAGACAGGACCATTGATTTCATTATATCATATTCTTGATTGTTTCTTTGTTGGTTTGTTTGTTGTTTTTTATTTCTGTGAACTTAGATGGCATTCAAAATGTACAGAAACGGGGGACTTACTCATGGGTAACTCCCTAATATACAAGAACACTGGTCTTCATTTGGTAAAATATTAGTCTGTATTTTAATTTTTGTACAAAACAACACACATAAAAAGGAAAAAACGTCGTATGCTCAATAAAACGAATCAAGATTTAGCGAGGAAACAACTATAAGAAGTGTCATGTGTCTATGTACCTGTTTTGTATTTTCATTTTTTTCTGGTTCAAAACCAGATTTTCTGTGATTACATACTAATAATTTTATATAACCTTTTGCTTCATATAACAAGTGCGAATATATGTTGTCGAAGCTATGTTCTTCAAGAATTAAAATTGAAGTGAGAATTTAAACAAAATAAATAAATATAGACTGAAAGGAAATTGCCTATTCGATTTCAACGCCATGTTGTGATTTTTAATAACCTGCGTTACGCACCTGCGACTCCTCTGTAAACCAGAACTGATGGACTTTTCAAGCAGAGGACGTGACATTTTATTGATCATAATATGTTTAGCTTCGTTTTGCAGTAAAATGAAAGTAAGAATGACAAATCAAAAGCACTTTTAATATATGCTTTCAAATATTTTGTGTGTTTCGTGTTGAAGTTTCATTTCTTTCTTTGAATTCTGTTGTCTGATTGGTTGTCTTGCTAGGCTATAGAAGAAAAAAAACGGCCAACTATACAGAGTGATTATATTGAAATGTAGTGGTTATATATTTGGGGATTGAAAATTGTACGTGAGGCTAAATTTGGAACGTTTAAATCTTATGCAAAATTGCAATCATGGCACAGAAGCTATAGAAAGCAGAGGCGATTACATTCGTATTTTGTTTTAAATCGTATTCTTTTAAATTAACGGGTTAGCGGGAACCACATGCATAACCTTTGTGGTTAAATGTCTGGAGACATGTCATCATACATGGTTAGGAATCTTTCCAAGAACATTTCCTTCTTCTTATGTAAAATCGTTTTAAATTATGGGCACCACCAGATTAACTTTAGAAAAAAATCGCACCTGTTAGACCTCTAGGGTAAAACGTGTCGGGTTTCAGCCATGAAAATCCGACTCTCTATTGCCGTTATTATGTCCTATGCATCAGATCGATGTTTGTCTTTATCTTGTGTGAGGTTGCGTCACTGTACAAAACGTAATTATGACAGTGGGATTTGCAAGAACAAACAATGCTAGATTTTCCACATTTACAAAGCCTGGAGCCATAGATTCGATTGTTTTTTTGTCTCTTTTAATATGGCAATCAAAATAGAAGAAATGATGACTGTTTTGTTTTGTTACCAAGCCTAGGTCTTAACAAAGGTATTAGCTGTACGTAAGAACTAGTTTTGGAAAGTATCGCGGGAAAATGAAAGGCAGGAGGCGATTTTTTTTAAACAAAATTTTATTTTACATACATAAAACTAAGAGTAATTACGAATATTTATGTATCACATGTGTAAATTTAACTAGTCACGGATATCCGGTTTCAGAGCATTCAATTTTCTTTTTTAAACATTTTACAAAAAAAAGATATTACTTTTTTCATCTTAAATTATTTGATATTCTGCTCATTTAATATCACCAAATATCAAATCCACTCATGTTTTACACTATTTTTGTTTGCTTGTTTTTCCTCATACGAGAAAGCCATTGGTGCTTTACCTGTCTTTTAGTCCCATGAACATTTAAGACAATTTCTTAGCCTAGTTATTTAAACTATCGTTACCAGCTCTGTTACTTACGTTTGCAATATGGAATTTTAATTCGAGCTTAAAAATAGTAGCAATGATCAGTGTTGTTCATTGTAATTTCAAACTCGGGTTTAACATGGTCTGACACATTTGCACCCTGATCTTTAAAGTTTTATAGTTACTTGCAGCCACACTAAGTATTGTGTGTTGTTTTATTAGTTTTTTCTCCGTGTCCAAAAAGTAAGTCTAGAAGTGTAGTGGTGTAAAGATGGAAACTGAAACGGTATTTTAAAACACTGTTGTACTATTACATTAATCAAACGAGTAGTAAGGTACCCCTTACTATGAGTATATTTGTTGCTTCACGCTAGCAGATGGACACGATTTCACGTTTTAAACATCTGAAAGCGCGTCGCATTTATTATACTAAGTTCTCAGCGAATATTTCCAAAGCCACGTGTAACCAAGTGCCCTTCGTATAAAATGTCCCGAATAACTACAGTGATGGTTATGCATCAAAACTTCATCCCGGAACTGAAATGTCGAGATTTCCAAAAACACTTAAAGATAAAATTGGAAAAACTATCACCAAATTATTGCTGAATGTCGTTTGTTGATAAAAAACTGATAAAGGATCCTATAAATAATGGCATTTATTTGCCATTTGCACTCTTTATTTACATGAAAAATCTTCAGTGCCCGATCTGGAAATGTGCTGTCCGTTTTGTTAACTGACAGCCGAACATTCACATAGCCATAAAAATTGTTTCTCGGTTTGAAATACGTTATCTGTCTTGGTACATGTTTTGCGCAGACAACTAAATATTTAGTTCCAAAGGTATGCTTATCCTTAATAGTTATTACGAAAAAAGCCCGATATACATTCTCAGAAAAAAAAAAATAAATAAAATAAATAAATAAATAATAATAATAATAATAATATCGTGTGTTGTGAGGTGGTCCGATTAACCGGAGGGCGTGCTAGTTCATACGTAGGGCAGAGCATCTCGCTGTGTAAGCAAAGTCTTTCTTTTTATTTGGGACTAGGTTTACTGTGCAGAACATTTCTGGTTGATAATATCATTGGTCCGACAGATAAATAAAGCTTCGTCTGAGCTACTGGGTCAGTTAGACTATCGATTCCCGGTGCACTCAGTAGAATAAATGGGGCCAACAAGACACCGCAGAGAGCAGAAGCTATTTCATCCTGTTTGGTTCTTATTTGCATTCCTTGTCCATAGACTTACGTACTAACGCATAAGAGAGATATCTAGCTCAACACCATTCTGTCTTTATTTGTGCATATTCACGGATTCAACAAATATTTTCCTCCTTTGTTTGTCACTGTAGATGTCAGTACACACTTGAGAGACCCAGATTCACTTATGCGCACGTTTTGAATTGACAGACATACTTTGTGCCACATTTTAAGAGGAATGCGGCGTTTGGTCTCCATATCAACCGTTCCTTCTTCGTGTTGTCAGCTGTTCAAACAATACAACACAATTGTTCTGTTTTACATGTCTTTTTGCAAGTAAATCAAATTTAGAGCGAGTGACAGGGAGAGAGAGATCGAGAGAGTGAGGCAGACAGACAGACAGACAGAAAAAGAGACAGAGCAACGACCACTGGTGGCCTTGCAACAATGTAACAATCAGTCTGCTCTGAATCGACGTTAGGCTTTGCGTATGTGAAATAAAAAATGGTTCTTGTTTTGTTACTTTGTCTACATACAGTTATAACACAAATATGGGTAAAAGTGTAGCTTGTTTTATTCTGTGCTAAAAGCAGGGCCGTTCGTTCCACGTGATAAACTGCATCATGACTAACGGCAACGCTGATGTTCATGCTTGATGCAACAAACACTGAAAGCACCGCATTACCATATACGTAACAAAGTTTCCTGGAAATACACATTTGGGGGAAAAGGGATAACCTGGGCCTTCAACCTGCCTAAATTTAGAAAAATCTACATATTTATAAAGGTAGATGCTAAAATTATTCGACCTGTGTGTGATGTGTGGTGTGCGTGTGTGTGTGTGTGTGTGTGTGTGTGTGTGTGTGTGATACAGACGGGGGGGGGTGGGAGAACACTTTTCTGGGACAAGAAACGGCTAATATGTCAGACAGTGACAGCTATCAGTTAGTAACTTCTTTCTAGGACCCCCCCCCCGCCCAACCAACCCCATCCCCAGCCCAACCCCCATTCTTTTCAGAACCTCGTTTTTATCTTGCTTTGTTGTTATAAAATATGCAAGTCTCTCCGGAATGCCGGTCACGAGTACCAACTTTGTGTCCAGCCTCCCGTACGAAATGGTCCTTTTAAAAGAAACTCAATATGTCTCAATCTTCATTGCGTTACACTCAAAGCTTTTGGCAACGAAACATTGGCCAAAATATCAACAACAATGTTTAATTTTTTTTTTTACTTGATGATTCAAATATTTACAAATTAGACAACGAACGCTTAAGTGAAGTGAAACTTTCAGCGGCTACAAGGAGGTCTGCCAAAAAAAGTAAGACTAGTTCTGATTTTGCCCCTTCTATTTCACTGGGCATGTATTTGTCTGACTGAATGGAAACGCAGGGAAACAGAGGGGAGGGGGTGGAACATGAGAGTGAGCGAGGAGTGGACATGCTTGTGTGCGTATGTACCGTTGGATTCGAGCTGTCACGAACAACAAATTAATCAGCACATTTGGCATTTAAAAGTCGATTGTGATCCCTTTAGTGCGTAGGGGTGAAATAAATCAAGACGCGGAAGAATCGTACGCAAGAGACCGCGAAGCAGCTTGCATTGAAAGGGAAAGTATGACGCAAGAGGACAAAAAGAAAAGTAGTGCGTTAGAAGGTGAAGTTCTGATCCAAAGTTCGATTAGATCTCGGCTGTTGCACTTGAGCGCTCAGATTTTTGTCAGATACAACAAGTGATCTTAGTGTGTTTTGTTCACGGGAATTTCATAAATTCGAAATAAATTATGGGTGAAAGTCATGGGACACTACCTGTTGCATCCTCATCGGGGAGATAGTTAATTTAGAGTGGGATCTTTGCGGTTACTTTAAAGACACTGCTGTTTACTTTTGGGTACATTCTAGTATATTGTTCATGTACTAACATTAGAATTAAAGTAATTGAATTAATAATAAATAAGATAGTATACTGTAAAATATTTAATTTATGTATGTACGTGTCTGATTTTTTTTTTTATTGCTATTATCATTATATGTATCCAAGCTATAAAAGTGGTGTTCCAGTTTTGGTGGGGTCAGAATGGACGGTTTACACCTGATGTTAACAGCCGTCTTTTAACTTTTCCGCAGATTGTTTATGACTGCGCTAATGCTAACGAGGCGCTGTCGTTTAATCTGCGGCAGTTTCTCACTTACTGTCCATGTATCGATAAATTGCATTTAAATATGTGGCATTCTGTACATAAACATTTTAGGTGAGAGGACATTGATCGGATGTGTAGACTACGACGAACTGAAAATTACTCTGATGTCAATAAATAAACATTCCAGAAAATACGTTTTCTACAACATCGTATTTTGCCAAACCTCTCACCATTTTTTTTCCACCAGCTTGTGAATGCACACACGCCTTTTCTTATTTATTTTATTTTATTTTTTTTATTTTCTGATTTCGCCTTAATGCTCTTTACACGAGGCTATGGGTGTGCTTTGTTCTTTGATCGTTTTCTTTGCGGTAATATTTCAAACTTTAGGCACGACAAAATTTCAATAATATTTAGCGTCACTGTGATATCCTTATAATGTATGATATTTATTTATTGCTATAATGTTATCACAGGCCCAATCATTGCATTTTTTGAAGTAAAATCAGATGACGTTTCCGTCAAAACGGCATTTGGCAATAAAGATCTAATACTTAATTTGTCTACGTCTAGTTTTGCACATAACCTGACGATGTCCCTTTCAATCCTGGAAAATACTTTGTTAGGACTTGCAGATAGAGAACGCAGTGAGTAAAATTCTTTTAGCTCACAAAAGGTTTAAAAAAAAAAAAAAAAAAAAACTGTTAACAATAAAATATGACAGTACGGTGGTAAACGGTGTGTTGAATAGTATGATTGTATTTCCATTGGTACTAAATTCTGGTCTAACAAGTGACTTTCATGACTAAAATACTTGGTATTGTATTTTTTAAAACGTCGTATCCTAGATAACAGCCACACAGTTCTTAACATTGTGCATTATCCTAATAGAAGCCCGACAAGTTGGTCCAAAGTCAGATATGGCGGTGGATTGGGGATTGGGTGATAACAGAGGCGAAAACGGTATATTTGCATGTGTGTGAGGGTGGGGTGGGTCGTACTGACAGTGTGTATATATAGGGGGTTTAACGCAGCCAAGCCATTTTAAAGCGCTACCTAAACGTTCAGCAAAACCACATTTAAATTCATTTGGTAACATTATTGTCGTTCTTTTTGCGTCTATATGCACTGTTGTATTACGCCCAGATGACTGTAAGTGGTAGGATGTTTACCTATAAGCAGTTCATATTCCGTATCCGTACAAATAGTTTCTTTGGCATTAGTCTGTTTCTGCGTTTCACATATTCGAAACAAGTTACATTTGTCAATATCAGAATTGCAACCTAATTGCATATGACTGGGAGAGGGATGACCCTTTATTGTGACTTACTGTGACCTGCTATCCCTTACTTTTGTCAGAAAAGACCAAAACTGACATTGGCTTTAAGGTCAACCAGCTTTCACGCTATGTATGTGTAAGTGTTAGATTGGGTCGTCTCATTTGAAAGGCTTTATAACGAAGGAATGAGCTACAAGAAGTTGTAGTGTTGCACATCTTGGCATATGTTTATTCTACCTTTCACACAGGCAAGATTCGAAACAACCTATATAAAATATTGTAGATAAAACAACCTTGTTACGAGAAAAAGTACCTTGACTTGCAATCGGGGGAAACAATCCTGTATTCTTAAATGCACATATAGCCAAGTCTAAAATGTATTTTATACACACTTCGTTGAATTCTTTTCCATATAATAAACGCAGAGGTTTACAATAGAAGGAGGTAAATACTACAGACAAAGACTAAGAAAAGTTTTCGAGACCTGTGGGGTAATTCGTATACAGTACACAAACAGATAGAACAGTCAATTCAGTGAAACAAATTAAAATCGTATTGGTGAACTGTAAGCTTTTTTAAAAAACCAATGATGGGTTTATGAAAGATACAAAGGAGTAAAAAAAAATAATAAACATTACACACACATACGTTTTACAGCGGAAACGCAAAAGAAGGAGTAGCAATATTCCTTCATAACATCTTTGAATATTTTTTTTTCTTTAATGTGGTGCAACTCACATTGTAAACCGTCATTCAAGATTTCTTTGGAGTGCTTTCCCCATGTACAATCAAGCAAGTCATTATTGCAAACGCGCCTTAATTATCAAACAATTAATGTGTAGGAAAAATATTTTAAGGACAAACGAGACGTCATTGATGTGACTGACCATAATGCACAATACATTATATTAACGGGTACTTAAAGGCTGCGCATAAGAATGCGTTTTATAAGGGCATATATTCACTTTTCAAAATATGAAACCGAATACCTCTACAATGAGTGCCAAATTTTGTAGTAAGGGTGCTACATCGAGGAGACGATTTTCCCTTCTGCGTCAGAACTCTGCATTTTAAAAATGAGCCGAACTCAAAGCCTCAGCTTTTAGAGGTAGGCTATTCAAGCAATTACCAAAATAATTCGGTGTACTTGTTAGGGTCGATCATTTTAATGTCAAACTAAAACCAGAGGGAGCAGACGAATACCAGACGCAACGGGTCAAGTTATATCTCGTAAACCTCTTAAACTTTGGATGGACAAATATAAAATTATTTTCATCGACATATATAAGTATCGAATCACAGTGGTTGGATTTCTCGATGCTGCAAGTGAAAGGTTTGTAATAGTGTTCTCATGGATACGTAGCATCAAGCTATCTCCGGTTTGTAGATGTTCTTTGCTCTTGGCGTTTGCTAGAGGGCGCTCTGCAAGTCAGGGACATTGCGGGAAGAGAATTAACATGATAATAAATGAATTTCACCGCCCATGCTCCCATATTATAAACTGATATGATCAATCATAGTGTCCTGCACACCTCCCAAAGCGTCAGGTTTTCACTTTGAAGTGCTTTTGTAGTGCATTTTAGGTTTCTTTTGTCAACAACAAACGAGTTATAAAATTTGGAAGTAGTTGAATATTTATAATCCCGGCGTGTAATGTGATTTAAAATTATTCCGTGAAACATAATTGCCTTTCTTAAACTTACATTGTCATGTATGTTTATGAACCTTTGTTTCACTTCATTGGACTTAGCGTGACGTATTAACTAATGCTGTTACGAAATTTGACTGGACGTTTTAATTTTCTGTCAAAACGAATTGCCTGTGTTTTGGAGATTTTAAAAAGTGACAACATACATTCCCCCCAACTGAGCTTTTTAAACTGGCGAATATTTTTAGAGCCCTGCTGCCGTGTTTTAAACTCCGGGATAAGCATGTTGGGCGCAAGAGCTTCGCTTTCCTTCAGTGGCAGCGAGTTTGTTTGATAATACAGGTTGTGTTCAAAATGATAGTAAACTTTTGTTAGGCAGCGCTAACTACCAATACACGTACGCAGGAAAACATGAATGTTGTTCATTTTATTTGTTCTGCAGTCAAAACAAATATCGTAAATCTGGCAATTTGTACAATTTATTTATTCACGGGTATTATTTCTTTGTGTTGTTAAGATAGAGTACATTGACTGATGGTGATGTCCAATGATATAACAAACAGTTTGCATTTGGTAAAAGATAATTAATAATGTTAGCTTGTCATAATACATTATCATAACGGTGCTACAATAGTGAATAAATTACGAAATATAAATATCGAATTCAACGGTTCAGTCCGAACTTTTCCTACCGTCTGACAACTAATTTAATCAACAATTACCTAAACGTGGTAAAATAATACGCATGGTAAGCCTATTTCACTGGCATTCAAAATGTAAATACTGCAAGTGCAAGGGCTATATATTTATTTTAAACTTTAGAAATCGTTTTATATGTAAAGGAGTATTCAATGTAATTTAATTAATTGTTACAGAACTATAAAATTGTTGACATGGCGGCAGCTGAACATTCAGTTTGTGTACATTGTATGTACAATAAAAAATTTTTAAATTTTGCTTTATTTTTTGAGTGTCTGTAGTACTACTCGCCTAGACAGAATTTAAAATGTTTTATTTATCTGGTCTGACAGTATCTGGTAAAACATCAAAGCTATAAAGTTATGAATGCGCTCTAGAAGTGAATCGCTTTATATTTATATATTTTATATTTATGTTTTTAATTTAAGTTTATTTAATATTGTACTTATAATTACATAGCAACATTTACCATGTTAAGTGCAATATATGTTATACATGTTAAATCAGTTGTCTTGCATATAGCATGCATTATTATTATTATTATTATTATTATTATTATTATTATTATTATTATTATTATTACATCGACAATTAAAAACAACAACAATAACAATGTTAT
>JABJVR010000095.1:10236332-10251228 GCA_025773905.1 Chitala chitala
CAATATATATACATATTGTTAAAAAGCAGTCTGACGCAGAATTTAAGAAAGATGTAATTTATTCAGATGACGAAATAATAAAAATAAGGGTACAGATTTAAGTAACTTTTTTTTAGTTTTTAAAGCAGAATGATGAATACCTTTTCCGCAAGTGTCATGTTCTCGAGGAGTTAATATGATAGCAAGTCACAGCATTAAGCTAAAGGTCAGCGAAAGCGCTGTCCATGGTCCTACGAGAAAGAAGCTGGAGTTTGGCTACATTTAAAAATGAAATATTACGACTGAACTTCCATTTTCGACACATAAGATTTTTCCACGATCCTTGCAAATTTTAAAATATGAAGTCAATCACATGTATGTTAAATACACTGTATACCTGTAATTAAGTACAGTTAAAAAGCTAAATTTTAATTTTATGTTCCAACATGAATTTAAGTTTGTCTATGAAGTTTATTTATGTCCTCGTAAAACACGGAAATGGTTGAAAACATTTTATTATTATTATTATTATTATTATTATTATTATTATTATTATTATTATTATTATATACACATTTGGGTATTTCATACAAATGTTTATAGTTAGTCTGGATTTCTTTCGGGAGTACATACTTATTAATGATCCGAGACCACTTTTCCGTTACCGCCCTGTTATAACTTTATATGGAATGTTGGCTTCGAAAAGATTTTAGAAAAAAGCATCAAACTGATTTTTAAAATGTCCAACAGTTATAATGCCATTGGTACTGCGAAAGGAGGAAATTAAGTGTTATTTGTCAATACAATGCGTAACAGCATTTGCATGTTGCGGGTTATATGTTAACGTAGTCCGCCATGCTTACTACGAGAGGATAGCATTTATTTATTAACTTGTTTATTTATTCATGTGAAAGAAAAGGGAGCACGGGCCTGCTTGTGAGAAGGACGACGGCCGTATTGTTCGTTAGCCGATTTTTCACATTCATTTACTTACATATTTGTTTATACCAATAATTATGGCAGTAGGTCTGTATTACAGGTAAAGTGCATTTATTATCATTCTGGCATTTTTTGTGAGAACTGTCGGTCGTAACAGACCCGGAAAACTTTTAACGGATATTCTTAGCAAAGAATACGACTCAGAAATAACGTGTGGTTAAAGTATTTATATGACACAAAAAGTAAAACAACAGCACCAGCACCAGCACAAAAAAAAAAGAAAACAGAAAAAATATATAATAATAAATGCCATTTATAATAACGACTTTAAGTCAAAATTTACTTTAAAGGTTTTGTGTTAGGCTGAAGTTACGAAAAAGCACTGTAATATACTTTACTGAATCCCGAGAAGCTGAAATTTATGACCAATTACTTTATTACTTAATAGACATGTAGCAAAAACACATAGTTTCACTTTAAGGCTCACGCGCGTATCACACATAAAATATATAATGTTGGTACTGTATCGCGTTTTTATTAGGTTTGACAAGTGGCTAAAAAACCAACGAGTCTTCATGTTGACACAGCAAGACGAGCCATTTTAAGGTTCCGGCTACATAACTGTAGAGCCCTTGTCTATGATTTAATGCGATCAATAGTCGTGGTTCATTGTTCAACTTTTTGGTTACGTTCAACCTTTATATAGTGAAAAAAGTGTGCAGATATTAAAAGTCAGTTAAATGTCTTGTCGTTGAAACAGTAAACGCCGCGACTGCATAAAACAGAAGAATAAACGAGAATTAACTCAAATTAAAATTATTTGTCCTATTCAAATTGGTCCACAGCTATTTTCACAAATCTCCAAATGACTGTGTGCGCATTACACACTTTACTTACCATTTAACGTCTTATAAAGTGAATGATTCGGATCGCTGATAAGCACTGCTATGTACGAGTATTCAAGATTGAAACACAGTGGTGTATACACATTTCACTTTGTAATACTATAAAAATAAGAAGTACATAGTATGTGGACGCATTCTTATTATTTTGCAAGTGGAGGCATATTAAATACCAAATTATTACCTGTCAATAATTTTATTCTTCTTCTTCTTCTTCTTCTTCTTATTATTATTATTATTATTATGTTCTTTGAAGGTTAATTAAGGTGTCAGAACCAACAAAGTTTTATTTAGTGTAAGGTTTACTTCGTTCTATAATAATAATAATAATAATAATAATAATAATAATAATAATATAAACTGATCTTCCACTTGCTAAATAACGTAATGGATATGACAGTGAGGTTTTGTTTTTGACTAGCCCTACTGTGTGGTATATGGTGGCATCATATAAGCAGGTCACCTCAGAGGAGACCAGCTGCCTGGCATCTTATTAGGAATACTCACTGTGACTGAGTACGGCTAAGCAATTAATCGTCACAACATGCAGCTGTTCACTGCTACCTTTTAAGAGGTTCTTGCTATTAAACCTTCCTTAACTTTTAAGTAGTTTTTATTGGAAAAGGCCTGACTGATGTTTGAAATGTTTGAAGAAACCTATGGATAGACGTGTCCTCTGCTGTTCTTTAGTATTCAGGCAGGTGCCAAATGGGGTCCCAAAGCAAATGTGCTAACTGTGTCTGCATTACTGTGTCTGCATTACTGTGTCTGCATTACTGTGTCTGCATTACTGTGTCTGCATTACTGTGTCTGTATTACTTAGACATTTTTTCAGGAAACCCTTTTCCATCCACCATTCTGTCAAACAATCAGAAAAAAGTAAGCAAACTGAGCAAAAAAGCAAAAAGATAACTTAGTCCTGGCAGATATGGAATGTTCTGAATTAAAATTACACAATAGAACTAATGAAAGAATCCAAACAGAGAGGAATTTCATGTGTCGATGAACAAGTGGCTAGCAAGTTCTGTTAGAATTTATCTGTTAATTGACATATATTTATATTGATGGCAATGGTCCTTGAGTCAAAAAGGGGACCAGTAATAAGTAGTTCTGCTATGTATTAAGTTGTGACAAGCATAGATATAAAAATAATTACATGTCTTAAAGGAAACCACAGTGCTGTATATTTTCTTCTACAGTCACAAACTGTACATTTTTCCCTTTGCCTTCTCATCAGACATTTATGCACACCCTTCCTCCTGCATTCAGTCTTAAAAAATGTAATAATAATAATAATAGTAATTATTATTATTATTATTATTTCACTTTTGCTTAACATTCTAATTTAAATGCCATCATAATACTAATTAGAAAATCTAAATCACTGGCTATTTTAACACTATAACCTTTCAGATAGAGGATCTTAAAATATTAGAATTGTTGTTTGGAAAATGTCTTTAATGGTTCGAACACAGAACATACAGACACATAGAACTGGTCATAGCCAGGTAAAGCAGACGAGAAATCGGCGGAAGGGGACGTTTTTAACGGTGCTTATACTTGAAACTGCACCGAAATCTACAAGCATAGACAATATGTAACGGTGTGTATAAGATTAAATTTGAGCATTAGCGGGTTCTACAATTAGTTTAAATCTGTAATAAATTAATGAAATACTTAATAGAAGTAATTTGAAGTGTGATAACCTTTATTAATGTTACTCCTCATTAACTGTACTTATTAAGCTGTATGCTATTACTTAGTTCACAATTTTATGTCCCATTCACACACATATACATATGTATGTTTAACCACGGGAAATTTATTCGATTTACCAACATTTACCTAGTCTTCTACGTTTGTAAAACTTTTTTATTATATGTTTTATTTTAAAAGATTATATAATTTGATGTATATGATTTAATTAAGTTCTATAAATCATATCTATGTCTCGGTCGACTTATGTTTTTACAATCATAAAACGCATTATTTGAAGTCTTTCTTTACGTTATAAAGCAATGTTTTCCTGTTATTACGTTAATATTTTCCTGTAACCTGGAACAAATTGGAAATCTTATAACTGCTGTAAACAATTCAAAAGATTTGTGATAATACGTTTAATGTATGTTTAAGAGCATACCTATTATTTGGCAGTTGCGCGTAAAATAATGCGTAATATTCACCCGTAAATTATATTACGTGCTGATAAATTGATCATGTGGATTACAGAAACATTACTTATATCAGTCCTTTTCCTTGTCTTGTTAAACAAACGTACACTATTCATACTAGCGTTGAATTTTCGGTCTCAGCTGTCCAAGGCTTTGCTATCGTACCTTAAGATATATAAGCTCTTCTGTGCGATTTGATTTCCTCAGTGATACGTGCAGAGCTCGGATCGAGACTAAGCCGGCCAGCAGAACAAGTGCCTGGCTGTTTCCTAAGCATCCGAGAGGGTTTTTAGTCTTCTCCTTCTCTATTCCACTGCCAGATCGCATGTCTTTTATATTTCCTGTAACTCTTTTATGGTCACTGCCTCTGGGGCCTGGGGTCACCACACTTTCCACTTACATCAGGTGGAAATCATGTAATTGAAAGTTTGAGTAGTTCACTTACAAGACGTCGATCTTCGAATGGCTTAAACCACGTGCAATAAAAGGTACGCGGCGTGAAAGGCATAAACACGCGCGCGCTCTAATGCATGCTAGGATACAGTATACAGTATAGTAATAAATCACATTTTACAGACCAACAAAGAATTATAAACCCCAATATTAAATGTGTTCATTAGTTATATAATTATTCACCAATCCAACTAGAAGTCGCTGATTTTAAGTTATAACGTTACATGACATGCGTGAATGTAAAAGTGGCAGGGATAAAATGACTTCTTAAAGCTTATTCTTTAATTCAAATTATTATACTGTTTTGCAAAAATTGCTAGTGAGAAATTTTTTTAAATAAATGTTTTGATATTTGATGTAAATGTAATAAAAGGAATTTTTGTTTACATGTAAGGCATTTCCACAATAAAACTGAAAATCAGTTTATGTTGTAGGAAAATAAATTACAAAAATAATAGAATGAATTTTTAAAATAGATCTCTACTAATAACCATATTATAACACACTGTAGACCCCTAAAGGAAATGTAACATACAATTCTGTCTAAATTTAACTTAATTGAAATGCATAAAGAATTTAAGTATTCTTTGCAAAATAATAAAGTTTACAGTAAGAAAAACTTGTCCATCCATTGTAATTATTATATTATTATTATACTTAAGAACTGCGAAGCTAGGGTGTCAGATTTTACAAAAATTGTTTTTAAAAATTCTGGAAGTGTATTTTACAAGCTCTAGTATTTCCAAATTAGCAGCCTGTTATCCAACATTTCAGTCAGAAGGTATAAAATATAGAAGTACTTTGCTGGACATTTTGTTCCAATGCATGCTCTTGGTATGCCATGAAATGAACAGTCTGTGATCTACAGCAATCTTGGGTGCCACAGGAAGAGTTAATTTGGGTCTTAACATTAATCAAACAAAGTAGGACAACCTAGGATGGTAAGAAATATAATATTTTATATTAATATATAGAAAATGTTTACTTATTTAGCATGGAAATTTAGCAGTTATACTGTTTAAAAAATATTTTTAACATTTATACATAACGTGAAGTGCAAATTAATATTTAATTTGACAAGGATCACCACAATCTCAAAAACATTAC
Organism: Chitala chitala; assembly: GCA_025773905.1. Lineage (NCBI taxonomy): Eukaryota > Metazoa > Chordata > Actinopteri > Osteoglossiformes > Notopteridae > Chitala > Chitala chitala. The sequence continues at coordinate 10,241,884 of JABJVR010000095.1, forward strand.
ATGCTGACATTGCGCCTTAGTGGCTCTGTCTTAGCCAATATTGTGCACATTGAGCTAGAATGACAGCAAAGAAAAGAAAAAAAAACATGCAATTAAGTCATACACAAAAGGCTGATTTTACCTAGAAAACATACAAGTGATATAAATAAATGTTTGAGATGTCGGTGTGAGGCAGGAGCTAGGACCTGGGGCTGAAGCTGCCTCCCGGTCTTTAGCTCAGTTCAGGGCGATGTCAGGGCAATTAGAGGTGCAACATGGCGCCCTGCACAGAGCTTGCTGTCATCTCTAATCTCAGGCTGATGGGCAGCTCCAAAGCCTGGCCGTGGCCTGCAGGAAGCTGAAATGCTGAACTTATATTGCCCTGCCAGTTGCCAGCCTCTCTAAATAATGCAGTGGGAAGAGAATACTGTACGGAGGGAGCGTCTGTGATGGGCCAGCTCTTTGTTTTGACCATAAAGAGGAGGTGGAACATTTTTTCTTTCTGTTCTACTGAGCCAATGTTTATGCTTATTTCTTTTCAAAATGGTGTGCACTTACTGACAGTCTGGACTGAATTATGTCAGTCAAAAGAAAAGTGGCAAAAATAGTAAAGGTAGAATGGAAACTCTCTCCAGTTTATTTGTATCTACCAGCTACAAGGAAGTGACAGGGCAACGGCAGATGAGAAGCAGTCCTTATGGGCGTGGGCAGCACCGGAGCAGGCAGGATGTAACAGGTTGTGGTTATGTACATGCCCAACTTGCCACTGCACTCCTCCTTCACTTTAATCAGCCTGCCTTCCTCTCCCAGTATATTTGTTTCATTTCTGGTTTCCTTACGAAACGTATTAACAATAACAATGGGCACAGGAAAAAAAAAATTCCACTTCAGAGGTTCATAGCTGTTCTTTGCAGGTTATACATTTTTTTTTTATGTAATACAACTTAAAATACACAGTAATTGTCTTTTTGTTCTGAGGAAGCAGAATCTAATATGAAAATGGTTTAAGAACTAAGTAATGGTTCGATTGGGATCTGTTTAAAAGAAGTGATATGCAAAAATTTATTAAAGTATAGTGAGAAAAAGGAGATTATTTTGAAGTGGATCATTTCTAGAGGAAAAAGATGTATTAGCTATTAACTGCACACAGTCCTCGTCACAGTGTGTAACCGAGTTCATTCAACAGAGAATATGTTACAGCACATACATCCCACAATAAAATTATATAACGTAATTTGTAAAGCTGAATACACATAAGTATGTATTTTGTTCCAGTGTAGACACATTGGCATTTTAAGAGAAATATTTAATTTTTCCAAACAATATTTAAAATTTAAAATTCCAAACAATATTTTAAAAAGTCAGAATTCCATTGAAGTTTAATGATTTTTTTTATTGACACAGTGTTTCCTCCAAGTAACTTTGATTAGACACATTTCATGTTTTGCTCCGTTTACTCCACTGACTGTCACAAAGTTATGCACAAATTAAAAAGCCGTTTAGTCTGTAGTGGCTCATGGCAAACTCAGGTTAGGAAGCCATAAACGACTGGGACTTATTTCTTCCTAATGGAAAAAATAGTTTTTTGCTTTTGTTATTTAAAATTGAATATATTGGTTAACAGAACATTTATGAATAAGCAAAACCATTGTAAATATACAAAAAAAAAACTGAAATTTGGAAAAATTGTAGAAATACAGCTAATTCTACAAGATATACAGCATATAACAGTATGCACACAATAATAATAATAATAATAATAATAATAATAACACTTATTATTATGATTATTATTATAGTAATAGAGACTGGAAGATTGTGGAAAAAGCAGACGAGGGTAGTCCCAGGGACCCCATGTGGGTGATTCCCAAAACTCAAAGGAAACACCTAGAAAGCTTGCAAATCAGAAATATTGTATATTAATGTCTGGTGCAGTGAGGCACATTCATTGTCCAGCAATGAAATGGCAGAGATACATGTTCATGTGCTATATTTTGTGTAACTGCTGCATTTACAACGTGACTACGATTTCCCGAGAATCACCTTCAACATATCTGTTTATTTTGATATAGAAAAATGAACTAATCTTTTGGTTAAAAAATATATTTATTCATCCCTTTAACAAAATATGCTTTAGTTTGTCCCTTTCTGAATTTCTTCAAATATTGATCAGTCTGTATCGTGGTTATTTATAACTTTGTAATGATTTCTTTCCTGAAATCTCCCTTTTAATTCAGAGATAGCAAGACACTTTCTCAGCTTGAACCTTGGATAGCCTACAGTGCTAAACTCATCTCACACCAAACTTCATACTTCATAATAGTATGTTATAGTCACATATTGAAATTAACTCTATGTAACATTGAAACTTGCAAAATGTGGTAAAACCACATGCAAGCCAAGAAGCAGAGATTGATTACAGACATCACTTTTGTTGCAATTTATGTAATAATAGCTGATTTTTGACAAGATTGTTATGACAGGTTGTATTTAGGCTACATATTATGACAGATTGTCTATACTGACAACCTGGCAGAAAATCTTTTAATGACTGCTACAGTCACATTTCAATCACAGAATTATGCAGCCATTTAAAACATGATGGTGGAACAGCTTTTGTTTTTGACTCATCCTGATTCATTTTTTACATAGCATATATTTTAAACTGAATAAATAACTGTATTTACAGATTATATATTTTTGCGAACATACAGTTCACTAAAGTGTTTTGAGTATTTTTCGTCTTTTTATTTGAAGTGATTGAGGTCATTATATCCTCTTAAAGGTGAATTCTTTATTTTAATAATTGCCATTAACATGTGATTGGATGTGATTTAGGGCTCTGTTCTGCCAGGTACAGAACTTTCTGTACTTAACAGTGTATTTACCTTTTTCCACTGCCCAGTGCCTTGGCAGCACCAGTACCGAAGTGGCAAACTGGTACTCGTTTGGTACATCAGCACTGTGGGCTGGTACTCGTTTGGTACATCAGCACTGCGAGCTGGTACTCGTTTGGTACATCAGCACTGCAGGCTGGTATTTGCAAACGTGTCAACTGGTTCTGCAAATAACAGGCCTCACAATCACAAAATACAAAACTGGCATCTTGCTAAATTATAGTTACAAAACTTTGAAAACGATGATAGACATAAAAAATAATGAAATAAATGAAAATAATGGGTGTGTGGACGAATTAAGAAACCAAAGCTTTTATTGTCATCTGGTCAAAATATAATTAATAATTGTATATAGAGAGCATTTATGCACTTTTGTATAGGACTAGAGATGTTTTTAGAAAGTTTTATAAGTAGAGGCTTAATTTATTTTCTATTAGAGCCATTTGTGATTTACATTGTTAAAACTGCAGGTGTGTCTAATGATATCTAGTTAATTAAAAGAGAATTAAGGCATCTTAATGACAGATTTTGTTTGATGTGTTTAAGCGTAAGAACAGCAGACATGTTTATTTTTCATGTGGCAGTTTCAGAAAATAACTTCCATTAAAGTCAACATTACGCAGCATTATCTCTACACTTTTACGATGATGTTGATTTTTGCTATATGGTGAGTTTAAAGTTTTAATTATTAAGGGCAGAATATTTCTATTTATATTAAATGTGAATCTGGGGCCATCGAGGATGACGTCATTCTGCTCCAGTACCCGTGTCTTGCAGTGGGACATGAACACAGGAGGTACCGTTGCCTTTGGTGCTGTTTCGTACCACCAAACGCTCAGTGTCTGGTGTGGCGGAAAAGCAGCCTTAGAAGTCTCTAACGCTCAGAGTAGCATGAGAACTGTCGCCATTTGCCATAAGAGTTGTGGCAATGGAAAGAGACAGAAGACGTACCTCTGCACAGCTTTGGTTTTGTGGATTATTTCACTTCAGGTTTCGATGGCAGAAATCAAGGTAAAAGTCAAAAGGACAACCTCCCCCTCCAGACCCCATCCCCCAGAAGTGATGAGCACCACCCACATCCCCACCCTGCTCTCTGTTCACAGGCATTGTTCTGGCCTCCTCTGAGATGCTGATGTGTCAGTTCTTTGTTTTATTTAACCAATCATTCAGCAGTGACATTTTCACCGCTGCTCTAATTATTCCTTATGACCGAGGACACAGATGCCATCCGTTTGATCGTGACTCCACTGTCAAATAATCCCATTCACTGTGATTCCAAGCCTGTCTGATCTTCCACTCACAAAACTCTCTTGCAAGTTTGTTTGTTTTTTGTTTTTTTTTTTTTTTCTGTCATTCCTCCCATGTGTCATTATCATTCAAGCGCATGATGAGGTGAGGGACCGGACCTCACTTCAGTGTTCGGTATTCTGACAGAGCTTTGGGCAAGGACTATACAGGCATTTGTAAGGAACAAGAAGCTGCATTAACAAATGGTACTTCAGTGACTGTAGAACATACAAAATCAAAACGAAACAAGAAATTAAAATGTAAAAGAAATTCATGACCAAAATGCCTGCAGAAATGTTTGGATTAAAAAGAAATCAAAGCTAATTATTTTGATTAATTCTATCTGTAGTGCATTAAAGTGCATTTAACATAAATTGTTATTTAAGAATTGTTTAACTTAAATGAACTCCTTTTTTGTCTTGAATTCAGACATGTGGGTAAACAAAATGGGGCATAATTGTGAAATTTCCATATAAAACAAGATTTTTGCTGAGGCATATAAAGTGCAATCGCTACCTGTTACCACAGACACAAGATCGTGTACAGTTTGTCTGAATTAAATAAGTCATGACAAATTGTGAATTTCGGAATTGTTCAATTATAGTATAACAGTTACAATAATATTTTGGTGAGACTAATTTGCATAGTGCATGTAAATTCTCACTAAAGACTCAATTCTTCCATAAAAAAGATTTAGTTAAAGGGACACAGTTTGAATAGCAAAACATAAAATCACCTTTGCACTAACTAACACACACACACGCACACGCACTCACACGGTAACAATAAGATATTTGTAAATGTACTAAACAATTTTAACTACTAGCAATGATTGACATATTATTGTTAATTCCAATAAGAGCTGGGGCTTATATTAATAACATTACTTATATTACACAAACTGGACACCCATGTTCCTTTACAGGGACAATGTTAGGCCCGGTTCTGACATTGTACCATTCTGACCTTTTGTCTACAAGGTAAATACAAACTCCATTCACTCTGGAATAGATGAGGTCAGAACACCTGTGAAGGGCTGTGTGTGCACATGTCTAACTGTCCACCATGGCGGACTGTCACAATGGACCTCACTGGATCTATATAAGGGCCGCCACTGACTTAAAGTGGACACATTAACATGTCATGACCTCTGCCCTAGATTAAAGCTCAGTTTCACTGTGATAATACAAAATAATCACTGTTTGTTCTTTCACCTGGCTGTAAAAGACAATCTAAACAACAGTGGCCTCGTGGCTCAATGGTAGAACGTCAGACTGGGATGTGGATGTTTCCAGGTTTAAGTTCAATCACCAAGTGTTTAATTGAGTAAGACACTGAAACATTAGCTCCCCAGGTGCCACGAGTGGCTGTCTACTGCTCCCCCAGGGGGATGGGTAAAATGCAGAGAATCAATATCACTGTAACATACAGGTAAAACATTGTAAGATGCTTTGGAGGAAAACATCTGCTAAATGAATGTAAAAGACAAAGTAGATATTTTACTGGCAAATTACTGTATGGTCATATTCTGTGCTTCAGATTTCTACTTAGTGGAAGAAGAAATAGATGGAAAAAATTTTTTTAAATGTAAAACTAGTCTACTTTCTAAAAATGGACTTACTGAAAATTTATTATAATTCTTTAAAAACTCAAAGACTAACCATCTTTGCAGTTAGACACTGTCATGTCAATGTAGATTTCATGAGGCGCAGCGATTATATTGATCCTAGAAGTTTCTGAAGCAAGTATTAGGAAGTTTGTGCAAAATAAGGTTTGAACTATGATAAATGCTTGAACATTGTGAATGTTTCAAATGTCTTGAAAGAGTCTTTGAAAAGGAAGATCAGAATATACCTGAATATATGTTTTTTTTGTTATTGTCACATTCACATATAACAAATATTTTTCACTTGGTTTTTCTTCCCGCATTTCAGAGTTCTGACAGTAAATGTACAACATGGAATAAGATTTAACCTCTACAAGATTGTCTACCTAAAGTATCATCCACACCTATGCTTTGTTTTGTGACCGGACAAAACATGCATTCAGTTGTTTCTCTGTGAATGTGTGTGTACACAGACATGTGTATGTGTGCGTGCGCACGAACATGTGTGTATGTGTGTGTTTGTGTGAGCAGGTTTGTGTTGTGCATGTGTGTGTGTGTGTGGGGGAGTATGCGTGTGTTTTTTTTGTGTGTGCGTTTGTGTGTGTGTGTGTGTGTGTGGAAGTGTCCGTGTGTCAGTGTGTTCACTGAATAAATCTAAAATGTAATACTAATAATTGCACGTGTTTATTTTCATACCAGTGTATGAGTGTTACACTAAAGGGGCTAATCAGCTTCCTAATCAATGCTATGGTTGCTGACACATTACAGCAAAATTTTATTCATGAGGTACTGAAGGACTTTTCTCTATGCTGGTGCAAAAAAAAAAATATTCAGGGAAACTGACTTGATACTGATTCTGATTTTAACTAACTTCAAGTGATATATAATTGATTGTGATTAGCGTTGCTGTAATCTAGGCTGCCTAATTGGCTTCAAATATGCATCAAATTTACTCTCAGAAAAGAAGGTAAAATAGATAATCAAAGCTGTCTTTTTTCTGTACATCACAAAGAGCTGTAATATAGTCAACAACAAACAGTTCTAGCAGTTCAAATTATAATTATATTAAATTAAAGGATTTGACCTTGACTATAAGCATGAATAATAGATAACTTCAGGAATCATTTAACTAAAATGAAGTATGTACACTTTCAGGTAATGAACATCTAAACTGCATTTTAAGCTGATTATAAAAGAAGAGTAAAAAAAAATGCTTAATACATGAATTAAGATAAATTCACCTATTTACAAAGACAGACTGTGTTCTCATGTGAAGCCAAAGCACAGGGAACACTGTTGGTTACACCAATAGAAAGAGTCACATTGCGTGTACAAATGAGCTTTATTGACATGTTAAGTAATATTTGTATTCTGCAAGAAATGGAGTGCATGACACGATTCGGCATGAAGTTCTGACTGAAGGCCACGCAAGAGCCCATGTCAGACGGGCACCGTGTGACATCTGACGAGCACAGAGACGGGCCCAGACGCGCATGCTATTTTGTTTATCGCCTTTTCTCATGCAAACATCTCCAAATGACCCCCCAGGTAGCTGCAGATCTGCAGTACAGACCTCACCAGCCATTTTGAGACCGTGGAAATCCAACACATTCCCCCCCCCGTATAACGTTCCAGACTGGCTCAACGGCACAAATCGACGCACACTCCAGGAATGGTTACCTGACGGCCTAAAACTGTATCTCACCCCTCACCCCAATGGCAGATAAAGAGCTACATTTGAATGCTGACAAAGATTGGAGTTCAATCCAATCCGATATGGCCACTCAGCTCCCACATATGCTTGACCATTGCTTTTAATGAATAGGGCCACTCCTGTCACTCTATTGTGGCGGTTCAGTTCCCTCTGGCTCAAGGGCCTTTGTTTCATGTGGAGTTGTCATTGGTTGGGATTTCAATGGTAAACACTCTAAGCCCGCTATCTCGACTGACATGTTTTTGTTTGTCGCCCCCCCCCACCATTGGCGTGAATGGGGTAGCTTCTGTTTTTCTATCCATCCGACGGCAGCCTGAAAAGAGACTTCACAAAGCCCCTCCGAATCAGGGTTTAAGTAACAGCACATCCCGAACGGAATGCGCCCCCGTCGCCGCCGCAGCCGTACACCTTCCTGAATGTGCGAGCCTCATGACCCCGGCGCATTAGCGGATGGCGCGATTAAGTAAACGGTAAGGTGAGCTTAGGTTCACGCGGTCCACATGGAAAAGATCTTAAGAGCTCCGGTGGACACGGAGGACTTTGAAATGCCGTTTTGTTTGACACGCAGAATAACATCAAGAAAAAAATTGTGTTTTTGAGGTCTTGCCAAGAACCTTTCATTTTTAGCCACAACAGCCAATTGAATTCACATATTACAATGCAGCAATGACTTACCTCACACATTTAAGGCATTGAAGACCTTATGAAGACTTTAAGTCATTGCCAGTATGCATGTATTACCACAGCATATAACATGGTCATAGCATGGTTAACTACTAAATGTCAAAAGTATACTCACACGCTTCAGAGAAATATATAACCCTGATGTCAACCAAACAAAACTTTCGTCGAGAACCTACTACCCACACCTGTTTCCTGACTTTAATTTAAAAAGGTATGATTTGCTCTTAACAAGCATATTTTAACACCACCTTACAAGCCAGGATGCTGGATATCTTGCTGGCACACACCTTCAATTGCACCACCAGCAGACTGTAATGTCAGTGTAATGTAATGTCATACCCCCACCCCCACAGCATGAGCATGAGGATGGAGATTAACAGTACAGTGTACGTTCTGAGAGTACAATGATGTAACTCGCTCTTTCATGCCAAAGGAGCTGTGAGAGTGTCGCGCAGGTTGTCTGCGTAAGTGTGTGTTTGTGTGTGTGTGTGAATGTGGAGATGTGCATGTGTGTGTCCGTGCTTCCATGTGTCAGTTTGTGTGTGTGTGTGTGTGTGGTTGTCACCTGTCCTGTCGGATAATCTCTGACAAGGCTGTCATTGCGACGGCAGGGGAGGCAGGGCTATGTGAGGCCCTGGTCCAAAGTGCCTCTTATCTGTGTGTGTACTCTCTGCGGGCTGGACAATGAGCTCCCATTTGCACATGAATGGAGGTTGGGGGGGCGCTACCCCCACACCGGGCACCCCACACTGCTCCCTCTTTCTGCCCTGAAGAAGTGCTGAGACAGCCCCAGACAGCGTCTATCTGGATGGAGTGTAGGCAGGCCCCGCATAAAACAGTGATATGTGAGGGAAGGGGGACTAAGTGCGAGAGAGGGAAAGGAAAGTGCAAGGCTAATGAGAAAAGGTGCAGGCTGAATACTGTGACATGGGGCAACCCAGCATTGTGACCAACAAAGACTCTTTTTTTCTACAGAGGCCATGTGAGAGAGGGAGAGAGAGCAGGAGAGCGAGAGAGGGCGAGAAAGAGTGAGAGAGAGGGAAAGAGAGAGAAAGAGAGCGAGGCAGAGAGAGTGAGAGAGGGAAGGAGAGATAAAGGGAGGGAGAGAGAGAGAGAGAGAGAGAGAGAGAGAGAGAGAGAGAGAGAGACAGAGAGAGAGAGAGAGAGAGAGAGAGAGA
>JABJVR010000095.1:10253191-10278575 GCA_025773905.1 Chitala chitala
GAGAGAGAGTCAGAGAGAGTGAGAGAGCGACTGCGAGATACAGGGAGCGAGAGAGAGAGAGAGAGAGAGAGAGAGAGAGAGAGAGAGAGAGAGGCAGAGAGAGAGAGAGAGAGAGAGAGAGGGAGAAAGAGAGCATCCGTTGCAGGGCTGATGTTCTACATTCTCACAGACGTTCTTTACTAGATACCTTGTCATCATCTTGAAATGGGTCCTTTACAAGGGTGGTTAAAATTAGCCCTCTAAACTGCCCCAGGAGCGAGGCTGGCCTCATCATTTGTCAGTGAAGTGGGTGATGGAGTCATCTATATGGTTGGTGAAGAGAGGAATTATAATGTCTCTATATACACAATATAGCTAGTCATATGGAAATTTTTATTACCATATAGAGATTTATGTATGAAGTCAACTGGCCTCAAAAATCGTTACATGAGAATAAGTACACTATTGCTCTTCATACAATTAAAAAAATAATAATATTTTGTGTTATTATGAAAGCCCACTCAACTTCATCACAGTAGTTACTTTCCATAGATTTTAAATATGTCCTCTATAAATTGTTACAATCACATAAGAGCACTTCATTCCTCCTCTGCAGAAATACCAACACAGCTGGAACTTTTTTTACATGATGAATGCTCAGATCCAGGCTGAACTTGACAAAAACTTGCACTGGAGATGGTTTTCTAGTCCTTGAAGAACGTTGTCCAAAGCTATCCATATGCCCTTTAGGTTTTTTTTTCTCAGCAGAAAAAACTCACTAACATAGAGGAACATCAAAAAAATTAAAGCCTTCACAAATGAAATACAACATTCGGTGGACATTCCATGGAGAAGGACATGCTATCTTATGTTTGGCTGGCAATGCTGGACATGATGACAGGGTTAATTTTAGATGATCCAGAAACTTTATCTTTGAGCTCAGAGAAGGAGATAGACCTTGTAAAACATCAAGATCAAAGAGTTCTCTCTTACTATTGTTAACTAAAACTCATTTGGCCATGAGTGGTTCTTGTGTTTTTAACTGAACCAAAGACTCGGTGCTGAGGATATTAATGTCTTCCAATCTTCCTAAGCTTTTCTCCTCAGCATTCAGGCAAATGTAAATAAGTGTAAACATTAAGTGTGTCCTGCCACATTACTGCTCTACTGCCTGAGGATAAGGTTTCATGTATAGGAGAAACGAGAAGGGCAATTAACAGTTCTCTTTCATGTCTACCCTAAAGTGTGTTTCTCAATGTTAAAATATTGAAAACATGTTTAAATGGCATTTGTGTGAAATACTAATAATCCATTCATCATCCCACAGCCAACACATTCCAGGGATCTGTAGGTTACCTGGAGTCTGTCTCGGACCATGTACACTCTACACAGGGAATCCACCCACGGCAGGGCTCTCAAAGGATTATTTTGATATTCCAGTTCAGCTGATCTGTGTTCATTTGGACTAGGGGAGGAAACCAAAGACAACCTACACTAGTACATGGAGAACATGCAAACACTGTGAGAAAGACTCTAACTCATAACGTCAAAGGCACAAGCCATCACGCAGCCCAGCATTACGTTAATGTAACGCAAACATGCTTTTCACTCTGCTTCTTGGAACATTATTTGAACTTCTTACCCTTTATAGAAAAAATAGTTTTATGTTCTGTTCCAGCCATTGTGACTGTCTGTCAAAGTAGAATAACAAGTGTAAAAATAACATATTTTGTACGTTAGGGTCAACATTGTTTTTATATATACACTTTGCAAAGATTTTAGTTAAACATCTCTATTCAAGACTTACCGTTACTGTTTGCAATAATACAGTTTTCTCTCTTTATAAACTGTCTTGGTCTTTTATGTTGTGGGTTGATGCTAGACCAGAATGTCATAACTAATTACATGTTGTTTAAATTCTGGTTTCATATATAGGGATCTGGGCTACAATAATCAACACTGATAAGGGCTATAGTGACAAGAGGATGAAAAGTAGCAAAATGTATGGTAGGCAAAGCCAGGTAATGGTTATAACTAATCATAACTAGTCAACTTTCAGCATCTCTCCAGAAGACAACCATGTCAGCTAACCAAAAAAACAAAGATATTCTGTTTATGCATTATTAAACCAAATGAACAGAGACCATAGCCATAAATACCACCTAATATACTTTAAGAGGGAAAGGGACTTAAAAGGGGTCTATAGCCAAGCATGTTTGTCACATACAAAGAATTAGTTTACTGCATTTAGCCCCTCCCCCTGACAGGAGCAGTGGGCAGCTGTTTCTCAGCACCTTTGGGAGCTACAGTAGCTCTTCTGTTGAATTGGACATCACAAGCCAACCTGTGCTCCCCATGTGCATCTTTCTTGGCTGCCCATGACCTTGTGGCCATTTCATTTCTTGGACCCCTTGTGGTAGGTCCTCACCACTGCAGAATGGGAACATCCCAGAAGAGTAGTAATTTTGGAGTTGCTCTGACCCAGTCATCTAGCCATCACTATTTGACTCTTGTCAAAGTCGCTCAAATCCTTACGCTTTCCACATTTTTTTTCTGCTTTCAACACATTAACTTCAAGGGCAAAATGTTCACTTGCTGACTAATATATCCCACCCACTTCCAGGTGCCAATGTAACAAGATAACCAATGTTATTCACTTCACCTGTCAGTGGTCATAATGTTATGTCTGATTGGTGTGTATCACTATACATACTTGGGGGGAAAAACATAAAAATTTCAGAGGTCTGTGTTCATAAAATAGAATGAGAGCAACATCTGCAGTCTTAGGAGAAGCTACTTAACCTGCCCAGGTGTTTAAAATTAAAAACCCCAGGAATGATTTTATATAACATTATTTGCTATTCACATAAACATTGTCGTTATTGCTGTCATTAGCATCATCACATCATGATCGGAGTGTGAACACTAATAATAAGGCTGTTCTGCATTTGAAATGTACTACAGAAATGGAGTAATGGGAGAAATTAAGTAAAATATTGGGCCCAGTCTGGCTAGACAGTTATTATGCCAGTGCCAATACACTTACTGTACATCTGCAAGAGATGATGCCAAGGTCAAATCAATCTCGCTGTGTTCCACATGACATACTTAACTGTTAATTGATATTAAGACTGACATGTATGTTTCCAATAACAGGAGAATGACTGGAGTTGTACGCTTGAATAAAAGGTTTTAATCTGCCACTGTCATCCCTTTCAGGGATTTATATTTTCTTTTTTATGTGGGTGTACGGTAATTGTTTGAAGAGAAGGTTGTATTTCATACTTGTAAAAATAGATATATACAGTATTACATGAGGTACTTAACGTGAGATCGGATGTGTCGTTAATTTGCAGCCTTTTGGTGACCCCCCCCCCCCCCCTGCACTTCCACTTCCCTTCAGGCTTTATGGGGTTATCTCAGGTGGACTCAGCTCTGGAGCCGCAGTGGACGGGGGGGAACATGGCGTTGCAGAAGTACATCTCAGTAGGGGGCTACAAAACGTAATTAGCGAGCTGACATTGGTAAGAACCTGGCGGCCCCATCAAAGCCTGCATTAATGTGGCCTAGATGGCAGGACAATAGGGGACTGGGCGAGGGATAACCCTTGGTGAAGTGTCAGCGTGTGAACGCAGGGCCAAAGGTACAGGACGAACAAAACAGCACAGGGTTCTGTTCTGAAGAAGCGGGCTGTGACGAGGACATCGACGCCCAGCAGGTAGAGCTGTGCGTTGGCCGTGCCAAAACAGCCATACTTCCATGCTCGCTCTCACAGCCGATGGTGATATTAACGCTGGCTTCCGTCAAAGAAGGATGTTCTTGTTTAAAGGAGAAAAAAGCGCAGGAAGCAGCCCGGTCACATGGAGGTCAGCTGATTAGACAGCCCGGCAGCTGACTGGTGGGTGGTGCTACCTAATAACTTCCTGCCTCAGTGAGTTCCTGCTTTAGAGCATAACTAGGCCTTCACCCCTGTAGAAGACAAGCTTTGGTCTGCCATTCTGCTAAACAGTTTGATGTATAAAGGGGATTTCCCCTTTTTGTCCATGTGTATAGCTACTGCTTGTAAGGAAACCAGCACAAGATGTGTGTGTGGTAAGCCATTGGTTCTTTCTGCATTGGGAAACACTGTGTGACCTCAGCTGCTTATCTTAGACTGCCCTCACTGGCATGTCATGATTAGGTCTAGAATAGGCACCATGGTGTCAGAAGCTCCCAGCAAGATCCCAGCTCTTGAGCAGTCAGTCGTTAAGCAGCCACACCTGTTTCCAGCCAACGCAGCCGTATTTAATGCTGTGTTGCCTTTCAATCCCTGTGAAGTATTTAGCATGAAGCAGAAGATTACTGAGTGTGCTGCCTGTCTCCATACTGCCTCAGCTCTGCCCTGCTTGCTTCTCTCCCCACCCTGCTAAATCCTGCCTGCCTGCTGTGTTTTTCCCGTTTTGGTTTAATCTTGGACTCAATTCCCTGGCTACCAAACCCACGGCCCCTCAACCACTGACCTCAGCTACAGAATGTGCTTTGACTACCTTACCTCTAAATAAACACCAGGAAACCGCACTCTGGTCCCCTGGTGTCCGTATCGACATATGACACATGGACTAATTCTTTTTTTTCTCATTAAAGTGAGCTTTTAAACACAGCACCGAAAGTAATATAAGTAATATAAGTGAGCCCTGATTCAACCTATGTAATGTGTTAAACGAGGACGGTACTTCTGAAATGATAGCCTGTCTGCATTGTTGAAGCAGACGTGGGAGCGAGGGGGAGTCAGATGTCACCTAGGAGGCTGACAAACAGCAACACACTCAAGTTATTAGTTAAATAAACTTTTCACCTCAAGATAAACGCTTGACATGCATGCACTGCCAGGAGGCAACCCTTTGAGACAAATAGGTGTACGTGTGGGTGTGAATGTGGAAATGTGTGTGCGTGCGTGTGTGTGCGTGCGTGAGAGTATGTGTAATGCAGCTCTATGGCCAAGCACATACACTTTGACCTAGGTTTGACCCTAAGGCCACACATGCTGACTAGACTGTAACAGAGGCAGAACACTGGCAGAGATAAACTGGCTCCCCCTTCTGTGTTATCTCTAAGGCTTGTTACATTTCAGCAGGGAGATGAAGATACTGTGAAAAAGAGGGAGAATGACGTTCTCAGTCACAAAGGTAGACACCTCACTCTCCAGCGGCTCATTTTTGTAGCAATCACTTTCTCTTTCAGTTTTGACATGTCACATGAAGTGTTTGAGCTGGTGTGAGAGGACGTGTACATTTTGGTTGGCGATGGTTCAGGAGCTGTAGAGAGTTTTTAAGTTTTAACAGTTTATACAGTACGGTGATCCTATTATCGCTTACCAAATATACCAGATGTTGTAAAAATATTGCCAGAACATATTCACGTTTGAAAGTAAATTTCCTCACATAATTAGCAAATAGTTCCTCCAAGACTGCTAATAGTACCACCATAAAAAACAGCAATACACAGCAGCTAAAGCATAAATAGGACAGGCTTGGTGGATTTTTAATTCAAGGTTTCTTAATTCTTAATTCTTAAATACAATGCATGTTATCTACTATTTTTGCATTAACTGTATAAAGCCGTTTATTACAATTATTCTGAATATTCATCAGAAGACTTTCTTCCCAAAAATAATTTGTTCCATGTCACATGGTGCTTTCAAAAATGCCCATTCATCTACCTAGCCATGAACTGGATGACTGAAAACCTTCACAGGTGTTCAGCTACTGTGTTCAAAACCCATTTACCTCCAAGAACATGACAGATGGGATTTTAATAAACTGAAGTGCTCCGGATGAAACAGAAAAGGCAAGAAAGGGCCAAAACTGACAAAATGCAAAAATCACCAGAAACATACTAACAGTTACTGTTCTAAGAGTGAATTTGGAGCCTATACTCACTGCTCAGTTACTGGAGTCTTGCAGACAGGCTTATATTTAGCAAGCTCTAGGTGTCTTTACCATAGCTAAGTGTTCTCTCCATGTGTGGATCTCCTCCCACCCAAATGTAGGGGCCAACATGATGTCTGCTTAGGGGGGACTCACCAGCAGTGGAGTGTAAACCACAGGCCAGGTTAACATGATGTCTGCTTAGGGGGGACTCACCAGCAGTGGAGTGTAAACCACAGGCCAGGTTAACATGATGTCTGCTTAGGGGGGGGACTCACCAACAGTGGAGTGTAAACCACAGGCCAGGTTAACATGATGTCTGCTTAGGGGGGGGACTCACCAGCAGTGGAGTGTAAACCACAGGCCAGGTTAACATGTTTATCTCTGAGTATCAGCAAACACCTCACTGTGACCTGCCATGACCTTGCAATCAAATGGGGAATCTGGATACAGACAACAGAAAATTCAAGTGTGTGTGTGTGTGTGTGTGTGTGTGTGTGTGTGTGTGTGTGTGTGTGTGTGTGCATATGTTTCATTGTGTGTTTGTGTGTATGTGTATATGCATATGTGTATTTGTATGTGAGTATGTTTGTGTGTGCAGAGGTGCTTTTACAGCATAAATGAAAATACATTGCACTTGTTAGCAGAGGATATACCATATGTATATGTGTTTAATTGCAGCAAAGCGTGTGCATTTTCACTTTAAGATCTGACTAAGGAACACTAAACACTGGTACTAATCTGAATGTGGTTACAAATCTATCATTTGGATATTAGCCTTTGTAAGGGATCACTTTTCTATATATATAATTTTTTTAAAAACTTTACAGGCAACTTTAGTATTGAAAATGTAGCTGAGAAATCATGTAAACACTTATTACACAGAGAACAGCAGAAATACTAAGAAAAATGATGACAGTTCTCATGCTTAGGGAACGTCCAACATAAGATACAATCTCTTGTTGCCAACACAATTTATTCACAACATGAGTAGCTTTGTGTGATGAGACGATAAGCTTTTTTAGGAAAATGTGCCTGCTATGTGCTAATTGTTAGCACCTTATCCATTTAGCTTTTCAACTTTGAATTGTTTGCAGATGTCTTTTATTTCTGTTGTCTCTAACATATTACCTGTGCACATGGAGTAAATTAGAAGGTACACTAATGTATAATCTTAAATAAGCTTTTGTTTTCTTTGTATTTCCACTAGTATGAAACCTTCCTAATACCTAATTGGACATTAAATGTATTTCTCCATGAAAAGATATGGTACGGTAAAAGGGTCATATAATCAGAATGATCAACAATATTAACATGCATACCCTGATTTACAAAAAAAAAAAAAAAAGATGTATGAATGATTTGGGTTGTTAGCTAAACCACACATAATAAATTTAAGAAGAGATATTTGTGTTATTTAGAACATTAGGAACAGAATAAATTAGTGACAATCTGTCCAGTAATGCATGCTGATCAGTTTAAACCTTTGAGGAAAACCCAAACACAAAGGGTGGTGGGTGGCGAGAAGAAAATGAGGGCGCGGCTATAGTATAAGGTTACATTACAGGAAGCATTAAAGTATTACTGGATTACCATGTTTAAAACCATGATAGAACATGGATACCAAGAAAAAGGTATTTATGCAGTGGACATCTGGAGTGGTACGGATTAGTTCTTGATGGAACACATGGCTAACTGAATTAGTCAGACCCAGTGGCTTCTAATTCACTGGAACACCAAGTCTTTCTCAGTGAAAACTGAAGCCAGTAGTCATGACTGGCTGATACTTTAACCCCCAGTCCTGTGTCCTGGAGGATATTCAAGTGTCACATCCACCTGAGACCTGTATTAACCCAATTATCATTGAGACAATTAAGCCCATTTTCTGTTCCATGGATTACGCTCTTAGTACATCAGAGAGAACATGGTGGGACTGTGAAGGCCCACGGTGTCTGGGCTCTCATGAGCCCTCGGGCACCACACAAGCTGTGGGAATGGAGAAAGTTACCCCCTCCCCCAGCCCCCCAAAACAAAAGTGACGCCCCAACCTGACACGCATCTGCTTTCCTAGCTGAGACCGAACTCACAACCCATGTGTCCTTACTGGGGTGTTCTTAATAGAACTGTCTTTCTGGGAGCTTATGTTCACACACAGACAAACTTATGTTTACACACAGACAAACTTATGTTCACACACAGACAAACCTCTTGCTGAGTGTTACTTCATGCACAATCTCACTCATGTACTCAACGGACAAAAAGAAAACATGCAGTACAGTTTTGTTTTATATAAGTATAGATAAATGTCATTACCTTCACAATCTAGATGGCATCACACACACACACACACACACACACACACACACACACACACACACACACACACACACACACACACACACACACACTGGCAGCAGAAAAGTTATGTGTTTTTACAAACAAAATTATTGAAAATGTAGAGATGGATAAAGGCTCACATTCTGAATTACAGTTGAAGTCTTTTATTGGATCAGGACATGTTTATGTTTTAATCACTAAAAATTTTTGCTCTAATTTATTGTGAGATGTGAAAGGATCAGGTCACTAACCAAAGGGAATCTGAAAAGTATCAGGTCACCCTGGATACACATCGATTCTAAGGAGAGGTGAGAAGGTTCGAGTAGCCTTCAGGTTCATACTGGATGGGTAAACACAGTTATCACCTTCATGATCATTGCTGTTAAATGAACAGGTGACAACAGAGGTATACTCTGGCATGTGTGTGTGTGTTTGTGTGTATTATTCAGTACTTTTTTATTCCTTAAACATTTATACAAATACTTCTACAGGACTGATATAAATATATCAAGTATTCATTTTGAAAAGTACTAAATTAATCCACAGGATTTTCTCTAAATACATCTTATTGGTTACCTAAGATCCTTTTGACTTTTTGTTCCTTTTGAAAGCTCAGAGCGGCAAGGTGACAGCCAGGCATGAGACGTTTGATGTTCTTCGGTCTTATGTGAGCCACTATCCCGGGGAGCTAGCACGCACATACAGCACAACGTCTCGTCTGGTAATGACACATGGCACTAAATCATTACGTTTGCCAAAACTATATTTATAACCAAACAAATTTTACTACCTTTTCACAAGATTCTTTCTTTTGTAAATTTGTGTTGTAAGGCTTTATGTTCTATGATAGGAGACATCTGTAAGGAATAAGAACACCTCAGTGGCAAACTGTTTCAAGTACAGAGCTGGATTTACTGCAAACAACAATTCGAAGAGCCACAGCCCAATATCGGGTTTACAAATTCAGGCAGAAAGTTTTTACGCCCAAAAGGTTGACACTAGGCAGAAACACCAGGGAGGTACGGGCAAGTTGATGGGGGAACAGACAGGAACCTGAAGGACTGAAAAACAAGAGGTGTGGGAGTTTGCTCAGCACTGCACACTGGTAAATACCTCATGGTAATGTATTGGTTTATATGTCAGGGGTTGATTACAGTCCTGTGTTCAGGTGTGACAGATTTATCAGCACGTATGACTCGGGTGGGCATGGCAACATCAGCCAAGCTTTAACACACTTTGATTGCATTTGTGAAGTAATAATACTGCAATGAGTAATAACAAACTTCGAGGGCTTTAAAATTTACTGTAATAACAGACAAAATTAAATACTTTATGTGGTGCACAATGACATTTATGTTTTGTGAGGTCAGAACTGTAGCAAATGTTTGGCTGCAAATTTTCTACTCTGAAGGCTTGAGTTAAAATGCACAATACAATTAAACACAAACAGAACATTAAAAAAATGCCAGACGTTGCTGGTTCATACTGCTCACTGCAGTCACAATCTGTTTGTAAACCTGAACTTCAATTTGTCATGGCTGTCTTTTGTTTTCCTAACAGCTAGTTTCTGAGGGGTTGCCATTTAAATGGGGCGAGAAGATAAAGAAATAAACTGTGCCGGAGACTGAGCAATCAAGAACAGAAACTAATATTTTACCACTTTTAGATTCTGTTTTGTTCATAAAGGCTTGTCATTTGTATGACAACTGTTCTTATGCCTTTAATGTCTTCTGGACCATGCCCTGATCTTAGCTGAAGCTTCATGGCCTGTGACCTTGGCTCATGGTAGTTCTTAGTTACAGTTCATTCCCAGTCGCTCTGCCTTCAGAGTATCGTACTTACCAGGATCAAACTCCAATGTTAATAAGCTATTTGGTACCTACAGGCTACCAGCACTCATGTAAAACCATAGCCATTTAACAAGCTGCAGGGAATTTACAAAATGGAAATGAAATGCAATTATAGCAAGCCCCTTTAAAAAGGCAATTATATAATAATGCTACTTGAAAATGGCACTTTAAATGACAGCCTGCATTCATAGTGCCAGTGGTGGTCGCAGGCCATTCTGTGGAGAGTTCATGAAATCATTGGAAAGCGGGCCTGTAGGGACTGTTGAGGTGAAGTGATCCACTCCGCTTGTCCCATGATTTATGGGCTACACCTCCAAATTATAAGGTGGTCAACAGGCAGAGGATGAATGCTGCACTCCTCTCTCATGGACGCTCTGTGTCCACTGATGGTTTTGTGTTAAGACGCTCATATTTTCAGCCGTAGCGTCCACAGTCAAATGTATAAAAAAATGGGTAAGGAAACAAATAATTCTGAAAAACACAAAGAAAAAAATTTATTATAAAATAAACTTTTTATGTTTGCAATAGTCTTTTGTGTGTGGTTTATTATTATTATTATTATTATTATTATTATTATTATGTAGGTTTCATTTGCGTGTTTAAGTTCCTTAACTCAGTGACATTAGTGGACAGTCAGACTGATTCCCTAATGTGGAATCTTTACTTTGCCAGACTAATCCTCTTGCCTAGCCGAATGCACTATGTCTGCTGTGCAAAATCAGTACCCAGCTGGAGCTGCATCTGTTACTTCTATGTTTGGCTGAGCTGTAATTCTAAGAAAAAGGGAAAAGTTTTATTTTTAGTCTTAAGCACAATAACTGTATGTGGCCCAACACAACGAGGGCAAATTTGAGCATAGTTATTTTTTTTACGCTCTTTCTTCCTCACAAGTAATTTGCTAGCCTGCTTCCACACATCTCCACGGTTACCCCTGCCCCCATAGAGATGTTTCAGAATGTGAATGACCCAGGCATCTCTCACACGGCGCACTGTGCATAAAACACACACGCGGCTTGTCAAAGGTGATTTTTATGGAAAAAAATAAAAACTGAAAGTGGATATGGTTTAGCTCTTCACTGTCTGTGAAACAGCCAACTGGGAATTTATATTTCAGTATATCACTTAAAGGTAATAGGTAAAGTGATTAAAATTAGCTGAGGTTTCTTAACCCAAATATACTTTCAATTATACAAGCTCCTTTATTTTTATTTTATTTTCTTATTCATTTTTTTGTCTTCGACCGGTCAGAAAGATCTCTCCAGAGGGAACTCACAACAGGGTACTAATCTCTTATCATCCCTGCAACATTTTAACTTAAACTTATACAAGTTAAACTTATACAAATTACAACAGCAGTTTAGATGCTGGGAAAACAAACAAAGATTTGCTGATATTGCCTGTATTTGGTTATAAACCCATTGAGTGTTTTTTCTGCTTGACATACACTCTTGGTCTCCTGAGACACCAACTCACATGAGAGGTTTGAAAATAAGTTAACAATCAATTTATAGATACCCCTTTTTCTTTCTTTTTTACATTTAATTACATTTCATCCTCGTTTTAAGCCACAGTCTTTCACAAAGGTAAACTGCATCATTGTTTAAATGATTTTACTTAGAATGTGGTGTCCTTTGTGATGGCATATAAATGTGACATCTGGTCAGAAACCGTGGCACGTTAAGCTGGAAGGGCAGTACTTGAAGCTGGAAGGGCAGAACTCGAAGCTGGAGGGGCAGTACTCGAAGCTGGAAAGGCAGAACTCGAAGCTGGAAGGGCTGTACTCGAAGCTGGAGGTGCAGAACTCGAAGCTGGAGGGGCAGTACTCGAAGCTGGAAGGACAGTACTCGAAGCTGGAAGGGCAGAACTCGAAGCTGGAGGGGCAGTACTCGAAGCTGGAGGGGCAGTACTCGAAGCTGGAAAGGCAGTACTTGAAGCTGGAAGGGCAGAACTCGAAGCTGGAAGGGCAGAACTTGAAGCTGGAAGGGCAGAACTTGAAACTGGAAGGGCTCCCTTGTAGCATCTTCTATGTGGCTACATTATTTCATCATTAACTATAAGCAGGGATATGTAACCGTGTTAGTCACACTTATCTTTCCATATGTACTTTCAGAGGCCATACCCTCCCCAATGCGATTCTGGTACACACACACACACACACACACACACACACTAACCTTTGATGCCATGTAGGGCTCAAGAGAACTTGTAATAGTCATTATTAATCCTTTTTTTCCCCACCAAAAACTTCCACATAGTTTTACCCCACTTCTTCCACATACACCATATATGTTAGGACACACTTCATAACCCATTGCACTACCATTAACCAATTAGTTTTAGGATTTCAATGCCAATGCAATCGTTAATGAATATCCAGTTATAATCAATGCTAATCTGGTAGGTAGTGACTACTTCCTGACCTCTTGAATGCTAACAAAATCCTTCCTGTCCAGCTAATGGCAGTACACTTGTAGGACCGCCTACCTGGCATAACACCATTAATCCAGTTAAACATGAATCCCTGCCAAATAATGAAGCTGGCCAGACTGGCACTATGCTCGATGTGTCCACCTTGCCACCCGGTACTTACATAAGCAACAGGTCAAGGTTCAATTTATAATCACCAGGGTTTCTGCTTAGGATCCACTATAACAATACTTTGAAAAGCTGGTTGATGACATTCCTACCACCTCCACATCCAGTTATGGTTTTGAGTCTGCTTACACCAGGTAGGCATTCCTTACCTATAGATGCTGAAGTGTACAGTAAACATGGACAGTAAATATCTCCAAAGTTCTTTCTCCTTCTGCATTGTTCTGATTTAACACAGGATGGTTTGTCCCATTGACTTATGTTTTTTTAGTTAGCACTGTTGGCCACAGTGACCCCCATGGCCATTGTGAAGAGGAACAAAAAAACAGATAGCTGTGAGACTGTACCTCCACCAGCAATATTACAAAGAAACCCAGCATCTGGTTATAATCTGAGCAACACAGGGACTGACCAGAACAAAGGCCGTGACTGCTGGCTCCACAATGGGGTTGTGCAAGGATCAGTGTGTAGCAAAGAGCAGATGAAAGATGGACACTGAAAACAAAAACATAACCAATACCATAAGAATAATAACTCTGTGCTGATTCCCCACAAGTCCCTTGTTTGGTTTGTTATTTAATGAGAGAAACAGCCAATGGGAACCTGATAAACATTTTTTTTATTCCCTGTTGTACACTCTGAGTATAAGAAGACATCTGAAAATAATTTGTGATTCTCTGTCCTGGGCTTGTGCTCCGAAATGCTTTGTCATGCAATGCACTGTGGGACATCTGTCACATTCCACAAAGCTTTTGTGCAGATTTTACTTTAATACCCTCTGATCCTCTGGGATTCTGCCACTGTAACAGAATGCTTTGAAAATATCGGTCATAAATATTTAATACCAGTTTTATTATTAACCACATATAATTATTATTCTTCTGTATTTATTGGGTGTTTTGATCATCGATTGAAAATGCAAATTCTTACAATATTCTGCGAAGAAAACAAATTATGTTGACATAGCAGTTTTTCTTTGAGGTGATTTTGGGAATGCATTTTAATCCCCTTTTATAAACTGTATTTATAATGCAGTTTCCCAAGGTTGCTGCCATTTTGTGATTTCTGACGTTAACTTCCCAGCCAAATCTGTGACAAGAGTGTTTCTGATAGCCCTGTGCACATGCGCTACTTGAGCCAATTAGGAACAAGCTAAGCCAGGATCAGAAAACATGACCCAATTAGGCTTTGCCAAAATCAGGAGACAATTCACTCATAGGTTCAGACAGCTAGCTAGTTTCTTTTTGTCAGCCTGCCAAATGATGCTGAGCTCTTGGTGGCTACAGTCTCAAAATGGGATCAGTAGTGATAAACAATGGAGTCAGAAGAGCCCTGCTTCTAGCAGAGAGTTGGTTGATATATAGTTTTCAAATAGATAAACACGACACAGAGGTCCACAAAGGAGCTGGCAGGGGAATCTACATTGGCTGAGGCTTTCTCAGCCAGATGGCCTTGTTCTACATATTTACAAATTCCCTCCTGAACTCAGAGTTGTTTTCTTTTTATATACAATAAAAGGATTTTCTGAGCCAGTAGGCTTTCATTTCCTGGATTTCACATGTTGTCACATGACACCGCATGAGCCAATGAGAGCCATATATGACTATTTCTAGAGGAAAGAGCAAGAGGTCAGTATGGATAATTTGCACACTCAGTGGAAACTAGGTGTCACACTAACACCTGGACTTCAAGCACCATGCCTGGGGAGGGAATAAACAAAACAAATCTCAGCCAATGGAAATGAAGCCTTGAAGAGAAACATACAGCTTTCAAGCTATATTTGTGCTTGTTGGACATTGTAAGGTTAGAGTTAGGTCTGCTCTGATATCACTACTGCTTCTAGGTCCCTCACTTATCAACTGTTTCCTCAAAACCACAGTAGACTTTTTTTTAGCCCTTTTTTGTACTCTTTTGTCAGAGCAATATTCCCAGAAAAACACTAAAGCACATTTGTCAAAATAACAATTAATGTTTACTTTGTTTTATTTTGTAAATTCTTTATGAAAGAGTAAAATAAATTCAAAGGACTAGTGCAGGACAGCAAAATAATACATTTTGGGTCTTCCTTTGGCAAGATGGAAGGAACACTCCTTTACATTCAGGGATTTTGTGTACCATGAACATGAGGTTAGCCCTCGTTACCAGCTGCAATATGATCAATTTTTAATTTGTTTTGTTTGCTCAATCTATGTGCCAGACATGTTGGAAGACAGAGACGCTGTGCGAGGTGGAATCACGATATGACCAGATAGCTTGTGGGAAGGTGTGAAACCTCTGCCTGCTTATGCTGACCCCTTCAAAGAACAGCAGCCTACCCAGAATCCTTTACTGCTTTCCTTTCTGGAAGTAAGCACAGAGTTTTAGACAAACCAACCTCCAATCAGGCACTGAAAATTCTGCAATTATTGTATGAAATAACAAGGTCATTGTGGGGAGTTATAGAAGGCTTTACAGTTTTTTAGTAGAACACAGTCATTAATACATTCTGAAAACAACACACTTCATATAGCAAATGAAAGTTATTCAATCATTTTATGTGAACATGGAAAAGGAAACATCTGAAAGGTTAAAGTCAAGCTCTTTATACAAAGATAACTGAAACATTGGCAGCCTGGTGCTGATTGGTAAAGTCATATAAGAAAAGTTGTTGTTGTAGCCAATGGCTGTATGCTTCCCGTACGGTAATTTCTGGTGTAATGGCTGCCTTAAGGTAATTGCTGTGGGTAGTGGTTGGTCTGTTTTGACATCCACAATGAAAATGAGCAGAAAATCTGTCTGTTCCATATCAATGAGTATTTTTACTACTGCTAATGTGACTTTGTTCCACAGCTGAGTGGGCTGGCACCTGCTGAATGGAAACTAGCCAATTACTGCAGAGTGTCTCTAATTTTCTGATTCAATTAGCATGCCTCAGAGCATTCTAGTCTAATTGCAAACTACTTTGCCGTTAGCTTCCTGATTAATCATTGGCCATCTGCAAGTCATCGGAAAACTTGGTGGAACAAATTTGTGTTTTTAAAGTCCTGGGAGTTCAGCACCCAGTTTAGCTAGACTAGGTTGGAAGTTCCCTTTTGAAAGGTTTATTCATCACACCAAAACTAACCCCCTGGATGGGATCTAAACAATAGCTAACGTACAAAGGGACCTGCTCAGTGAAGCATATTCTTATGATAAAGATGTGAAATATAATAGTGTTTCTTATCAGTCACTAAGTGTATTAATATAAAGTTAAAGGTTAGAGTCCATGTGCACTGCCAAAACAACTACACCGAAGAGGAATGTTAACATTTGCGTAAGCCTGGCATAGCATGCACTGTAATTTAACAAGCAAGTTACCTGTGACTTGGCTAGCATATCCCCTGAATGTGGCACCACCCAACACAGGACACTAATACACCAAAGCGGAGTCACAAAATCATCTTAAACACCTAAGTAGACTGCAGGAAATTCCCACAGATAAGCAAGGAGACCAAGCAGACTCCACACACTTTATGAAGAGGGCTGAACGATTCAAACATCAGTGTGAAACACCAGCGCTCTGCCACCGTGCTGCCCATGTGACTTTCATTCAACTACTTTTTTTTTTAATTTCCTGCAGCAAACAGGATATAGTGTACTTGACTGGGTGCTAATAGTATGAAACTTTAATCCTATTATGAGAATAACTAGGCCTATCAGCACGCATCCTCTTGTCACTGAGGTGGCCATTAGCATGGTTGTGTAACTTTTCTGTTCATTTTTGTGATAATAAGGCACACATAAAAAGGGTAAATGTAATGAATGCAGAGCTTGCCTTGAATAATGATGAATATCCCAGAAGCCATAAGCAGGCTTAAATTCAATATATCAGATCTCTGATTTGGCCATAATATGCATGGTTATAATAGCTTATTGACTTCTCTGTGGTTCACAAAGGCCATACTGCTTTCTCCTGTCCCTGTGTGGCACAAGTTTATATTACAAGTGTCCTGGGTCCAGTCACCCTGAGCCGTTCCATCAATAAGTAATCTTTACACCTTTATCTCCCTTGAATCGGTGAACAAAGAACACCAGACCTTTTTTCTTTTAATTATTCCAGGATCATACAGCATTTTCCCATGGAAATCAATACGGGTGATATCCACTGGCCATGAAATTTGTAGGTCTGCAAACCTGCCCATTTAAAATATTGATTTCCGTGTTTGCCACAGCACTGATTTGGCTTTAATGCTTGTAAGCGCCTGACACTTAATTTTCAAAGTTTGTCTCAGTCATTTAAATTATAAAGTGATTAATGGTGAGGTGTGAATAGATGGAGACGGTTTGAAATTCTCCAAGTGTAGAACAAAGATATAAGTAGGTAACTTGCTATTTAGGGACATGGATATGTAGCTGAAAAGGTTCACTTGAGTCTTGAAGGACGCTCCCCTTGTGGTTTAGCAAGCAAAGCAAACAGAAAAACCAAAATAATGTAGGTTAAAACCCATGCCTTACAATGAAAAGAAAAGGAAACTCAGCCACGTTGCTTTGGAAATGAGAATCCTTGGCAGCTGACAAATGTCTCAATTATAATGGTGCAATTAGACACAATAGCAATGATGTCATTCCAGTGTAAACCGTCCCCCCGCTTCTCTCGCGTGTGCTGTCCTAACCGTGTTCCCTGTCAGCAGGAACAAACGTCTGCATCTAGGAATCAGATGCTGATCAGAAATGCCTGACACTCAATCAAACTTAAGACACTGTGGCATGACTACTTGGCA
Organism: Chitala chitala; assembly: GCA_025773905.1. Lineage (NCBI taxonomy): Eukaryota > Metazoa > Chordata > Actinopteri > Osteoglossiformes > Notopteridae > Chitala > Chitala chitala. The sequence goes on from JABJVR010000095.1 coordinate 10,270,595, forward strand.
ACTAATGTCCAGCATCCCCCCCCTCAAAAATCCAGTGCAGAAGGACAAAATCGGTGTGCGTGTGTGTGTGCGTGTGTGCGTGTGTACGTGCACACGCGTGCATTATGCTGTACTTGCTTTTTTCCTAAAACATTTATACAAATACATGAACAGAACTGAAATCAGCAAATGACTGAACCAGCTGACATCACAACCTTTTTTGTTTTTTTGCCTGGTAAATCATTTACTTTTTCTGTTAGCAGCTGTGGTGGATATTTGAGACCCCTGGGTTCTTATTTACGTACAGTAGCATGAAGCCATCTATCTAATGAGAAGTTACACTCAACAGAGGTTAGCTAGGTAGTAGCAGTTGGTAATAATATGTGTATATCTAAGTAGAGCTAGCCTAGCCTGCAGGGTTTTAAGCATGTTGTACCAGTATAGAGGGGTATAATTCTCTGCTTCATTACTTATGCAGTCAAACTACTCATGATGGGTATTAATAACATGTAGACTCTCAGGACTAATCAGAATCAATACTGAACACCGTGTTTTAAAGCAGATGTTTGCCTCTGTTGCTTGCAGATTCTGCTGATCTTTATGCATTAAAAAAATCAAACAAATCCTACAGAAGAGTGTTTGAATTTCCTTGTGTTGCATTATTTATCTTCTGGGATAAAATTAAGTGTACGGGGAGCTTTTATGAGCCTCCGTATTTATATGTTTGTTTAAATTTTCATGTGGTTTTTGTTTCATGGAAGGGGGCACCTGAAATATGTCACCCTCTAGTCAATCATTTACTGAGCTCATTCTGCGGCCTGAGTCCTGGAATGGGGTTTAATATTTACACTAGTGGATGAGGAGGCTGAGGGAGAAGAAAAGGCATGGAAATAAAAGCAAAGTGTTCAGAATGAGGTAGGAGGGGTCCTTGGCCAAGAGGTCACCCTAAAGCGATGTCAGGCCTGCCTGCCGCGGGCACTGAACTGGAACTAAGATCGGTGGAGTCTGGCCATGAGCCTGGAGCCGTGCCAGGCTCCCCAGTCTTAGATGAGCTCTACCAAGCCCCCCTTCTCTCCCTCCCGACTTGTATATGTAATGCTCAAACATTTTCATTAGAGCCACTTAGACAGGGGGTGCAGTGGACCCCGTCCCGCCCTAATAGTACAAGAAAGGAACAGTGAGGGGATGCAGTGGGGGGGCGGGGGTGGTCGCCTCCTCCCTAAGGCTACAGGCTTGAAAGCTCAGTTATGGATTGCCAGTCATGTAGACAGGAGACGTAAACCTGCAACATGCAACTAAAAACATACAGTATATGAAAGAAACCACAGCACATGAAAGGAGACAGAGGGCTGTATTGTTTTCATAAGAGTTGAATGCCGCTATTGTTCTCATATGCAGACATTTCAGCTGTACAAGCTTAATTCTGTTCAAATGTGCATAATGAACATAAGTGTTTATAGTTTTTTTTTTTTATGCGTATATGTTTTATTTAGAGCTGTTTTTTTTTTTTGCTATCTTTTACACACTAAACCATTTCATTAAACATGTAAAATATAAACTGCGGTGGGTTGACACCCTGCCCTGGGTGTCCCCTGCCCTGCGCCCTATGTGTTCTGGGATGGGCTCCAGGCTTCCCGCGACCCTTAACCCTTAAGGATGAAGCGGTGTAGAAGATGACTGACTGACTGACTGTAAAATATAAAATTGTTTTGGAGTTAGTAAATGACATCACTAGCTTAGCTCTGTCACTATGAATTGATGGTGCACTGATAAATTTTGGAATGAGATGCTATCTTTACCTAGCTGTGGGATATGATTTTAATATTTGTTAAATTTTCAGCATTATCATTGCGAAATCAAATTGAATGCTGTGAGGCTAAATTTTTTTATAAGATTTAGCAACAACCAGTATGCAAAAAATTGTATTGTACCACTTTTTTTACCTTACCAATTGTCCACCGAAACATTGTGTATAATATAAACAGCTAGCAGCCACTACGCCATAATAACTAGCAAACAAAAATTTTATATGCAAAAGTACCTCCTCCTTGAACAATTTTAGTAATACGTTTAGCTGACGTGAACCTTAACTTTCTGGCCCCATATTAACCAAGATGCATCATTTCAGTTGATGCATCAGTTCAGTTCAAAGTCTATGTGCTGCTGCTCCCATTAAGTACCCAATTAATCACACTGAAATTTTACTTTGTTTTACTCTTTCAAAAAAATAATGGTTGACTTGATCACAGGTCTTTGTGTCAGCTATTGAGTGCTTTGTTTCAGTAATTTTAAACAAAATTATAAAAGCATAAATATTTTGTAGAGTTTATGGCTAGTTGCATCAATTAATCCAGGATAAGAATTGGAATGAAGTAGAAGCAAACAAGTTTGGGTCCTTCAGTAAGGTAGGAAACATGTCGAATAATAAAAGGTGCTAGTTAAACACAGACATCCTAATTTCATCTTATCTTTTCCATGTCAGTAAACTGCTGTCCACCCTCATCAGAACTGGTACAATGTGCTCTTTGCTTTATGTCTGCTTGTAGTTGTTTGTAACAGTATAACATCCTGCAAATAAAGAGTGTATCCAGAAGTCTGTCACACACACAAGTGGGGTTTATTGGTCTACATCCGGGACAATTACATTGTTCTTCATGGACCTTCATCATTCAACACATTCATAAAAACATTAATACATGTATAAAAAAAAACAAAAATAACTTCTACACTAATGAATGAGGAGGCTGAGGGACAAGAAAAGGCAAGGAAATAAGGTTTGCTGACACAGAACAGAGGGGTAGATGGTGCGAAGGACGTTGGAAACTCCTGTCCAAGACTGGGCAGGAGCTCTGTGCTGCTCAAACTGCCCACCAGTGCAAGCCTGAAGCCAGACAACGGGAGAGAAGTTGGCATGTGACCAGGAGCAACACACTGAGGTGAAAGGTCACCACGGATTTCAGCAAATCACTGCAGACGTGGCGTCAGATTAAACCAGCGGGGAGATTGGACCTCCAGCCTTAACCTGATAAGACCCTTGAAGTCTCTTGCTGACCTAGACTTGACTCCTTCATCTGGGATGTTAGCTATACTAATTACTGCCTGATTGCAGGCTGGTGCCAGACAATTCATTTAGATGTGTCAGAGATGCACAGCAACAGCTGGCTTCAACCTCAATTAGCATCCACTAAGTGTTTTGCACATTTTTAATACATTTTTACTTTGAGTAATTATTTTCTTTATTCATTTTGCAAATCCTAGAAAGCAAATGTTCTTGTACTAAAGAAAACGTCACCCATAAACCTTTGTCACAATGGTAGTGACATTTAAAAATGAAGAAGAACTTAAATGCCACCAGGGCTTTTCTCTGTTGCTTTCTCCTGTCTCTGTAAAAAAGACTTGCCACGAGATGAACTTCGAAGCTGTTGAACTGGCTGGGAGGGGTATTCTGAATGTAAGACTTTAAATCCCAGTGGGTTCCAGGGGAAGAGGTCAGCTGACTGGTAGAAGTCAGCAGTTTGCATTCAGATTTAGCTGCCTTTCCTCCACACGCCACCAGGAGTGAAAACCATGTGATCCAACTGGAAGGGCCAGAGAAGACAGCCGGTCATGTCTGCACTAGCTGTGAGAACTCCAGCATGACAATGACCAGTAAGGTGCACTCTAAGAAGACATAATCTCCAAGTCATCCTGAAGCCTTTGGCAGACTACAGGAACATACATCAGAGACGTAATCAACACCACATAGCTGATTAGATACATGGCTTTGGCGTGGCTTTGACTAAACTGTAACTCGTTGCAGAAAAGAGATAAAAATGAAAATAATGATGATAAAGCAATATGATGTGCCATCTTTGTAAAACCAAATAGGTCTATGCATCTCTCGCTCTCCCTCTCTGTCTGTCTCTCTCTCTCTCTCTTTCATACACATGTGCGCACACACACACACACACAGACACACACAGACACACACAGACGCACACACACACACACATACACAAGCACACACAAGCATGCGCTCTCTCTCTCTCTCTCTCTCTCTCTCTCTCTCTCTCTCTCTCTCTCTCTCACTCCCTATCTCTCTCACACACACCCACACACAAATGTACACACATTAACTAAGGATTAAAAGTTTTAAAATGTAGCCTTTCCAATAAATGTGTGATGCTGGCTCCTGCCACCATCCTTACAACTGAATTATACATTAGCACCAGAGGGGGCGCTGTAGGGTTGGTGTCTGCTGTCAGCACTCATGGCTGTGAAGATAAGGTTTGGGTCTGTTTTATACAAACATCTCTGTTGGCTGGTTTATTTACCCTGAGCACAACGGTTGAGCCCTAATAGGTATTTCAAGTTGTTTTTGTTCAAATTTGTGTAACACTGTACTTCAGTCACTTTTCAATGATAACTTGGTGAAGTTTAGGCATTAGTGCTTGAATGTACGTGGATTAATATTATGCTATCATCTTTGGCTTATGAGGCACTGAATCTTTTCTAAATTTAGTTAATAACATGTTTTTTAACTTTTTTTATAAAGTAAAGAAATGCATATTTAATGTTTAAAGTTTGCATAAACAAGTAGATTACTCAACACAATTAAAGATTTGTAAATGTTCTCGATGTTTGGACATTTCTGAATTTAATAAGGAAAAACACTGAATTAAATAGTTGTACATTACAGTGGAATTGATGTAATACATAAAAATATTGTAAAACCTCTGCAGCATGAGCTGTGATTGTGCATAGTTATTTTTTTTATTAATTGATGTATAATTCCTAGAATTTGTAGTGTTTCAGTAACACTGAGCAAGAAGCACTATTTCTTTGTAAAAACCGCCATGTTTCTAAGGGTGTTCCAGGGCAGTTTGTTAAGCAATTCGCTGTCTGTGTGAAGGAATTTTTTTGTACGTCCTGGGAAAAAAAAAAAACCTCAATTGGTGGGGGAAAAAATCCCCATGTCCTCAGTTAGTGTGGTTGAAGTGGCAGGGTGGGGTGGGGGGCTTAATCAAGTGAGCACGGTTTTGACCTGCACTGCAGGAACTCCCGCTGGTTCGTTTATTCGCTCTGATGGGCCTGTGGGCCGATCACCGCCTCATCGGCGACCGTTTTGCTCGTGCTGTCGGCCGACCCTGCTGGAGGGCTCCTTGATGAGGTCCTAATGAAGTTGGGGCGGATATTGTGATAATGCCCCCCAGCCCCAGTCTCAACGGCCCCCATACCTCCATCTCTACAGTTCTTTACAGAGAGGACTTTCACGGCCCTAACGGTTCTCAACAAAAGTGGAGTAAATTATCTACTTTGGTTTAGCACCACGTTCAACCGCACACTTACAGGTGTCCACAACCAGTCATAAAAAGGGCATTCACACACTCCAGTTTCTGTTGATTTTGGTAATCGCCTATCCCGGATGATAACTGAATTTAATATAAGTATGCTTGTGTATACTCAAGTGAAAAAATAACCCTCCAAAAGCAAGTGAAAATATTTTTAATGTGAAAGATTACAGCTCTTTTAGCAGGCTTTGCTGGTCAGAGGCAGTTTTGCTGTTCTGCAGTATCCACACATGCAGCAGCTCTGAGAAAATATGGGTGATTAAAATGTATCAGGGGAGTGTGCACGCATGTGAGACAATCCCTGTTCGGCAGCAAAATACAATACCCAACAAATGAATTTAATCAGGGGGATATAATGATCATCCGATCGAAATTCAGCTGCAGTAAACATGCATTTAATTGCATTTAAAATAAAATAAGAATGGCCACACTAAAAAACCACACATCAGTCAAAACATCACACTTGGAGTTTAAATTTTACTACAGAAGGCTTTAAAATATCATTTTGAAGTCTTACTGGTAAAACTTATAATTATAATTACCTATTACTATTACTACTACAGTATTTTCAGTGGTATGGCAGAGTTGCTCAGCAGACAGTGTTGTTACCTTGTAGCTTGATGGCTGCGGGTCAAGCCTCTTTCTTGGCATCGTGTTTGCGGAGTTCATCTTTTCCCAAAGAGTGTTTATTCCACACGCTCTGATTTTGCCCCATAATTCAAAGACACAACTGCTCAGGTGAGCAGGTGTCTAACCTTTATATCCATGGTGAGCTGTGCCTCCTCCAGGGAGAACTTGCTTGTGTCCTATGTTGTTTGGAGAAGCTTTCAGCCCTTGTCCTCCCATTCCTGTGACCCTGAAATATAAATAAATAATGGGGGTAGAATTTTTTTTTTTTTCTAAAATTTAATAATGATAGGATTTTGTAATGTCATAACTGCTGAAAAATAAAAATAATTTCATTATGTAATTTTTAAAAGTAGACAAGGCTGCACTTTTTTCACCACAACACAGTGGAATATTGCCTTTTGTAACACGGAAGCAAATTTTGAAAGAGCACTCGAGTGTCTCTGATTTTGGTTACCTTGTGGAATATAAATTAATATGACAATTTGTAAATGAATGAATGAATTCATAAATGGACACAAGTGAGTCATTTTAATTGACTTTTCATGAACTTAATTGCTGAGAGTTTGTGAGACAAAGCCTTAATGAGAAAAACCCAAGGGTTTTGTTGTCTGTGCTGTATTTGGCAAGCGGTTGGTATCATTTACCTCTCTTAGTACTGTAACCCAATCGAAGGGGTGCTGGCTTACACAACTTTCCAACTTTTCATACTTTTCCTGACCTTCTGCGTTGCTTAGCAACAAGCTTCCATTTAAAATATTCATTTTTTTTTAAGTCTGCGAGCAAGATTACTCCTAGAATATTACAGGGGTTGGGGGAATAAAGGACAGGATGAGATCAACAGGGGCACGAAAGGTAGCGTAAAGGGGTGTCAGTGTGTTTATTCTCTGCCTGGCTCCACATTTCCACATTACCTTTTGTAAAATGAGTCAAATACAAAACTGAATGTGCACACTCATTACGCACTGCGGTAGACAGCTTTATACTTCTCTCTGCCGTTCACTACCTTAGCTATGCCTGTCTGAAGCAGTATAATTGACCAAATGTGTTTTGATTTTTAAGATAAAAGACAGTGATATTTTCTTGTCAGAAGCGAGAATTCCTCCCTGTCAGGTTTGCTTAAATAACAATAACTGTAGCTTCTTGGGATTCCAACAATTGCATTTTGGGCAGTTTCACACAACAGTCTTTGTAGAAGCAGCTAAATATGATCAAACCATGTTCAGCTTCTCTGAAGGCTCATCATTTTATAATAATCAGCTTTTATTGTCATTGCATGCATATACAATAAAATTTTTCTCTGCATTTGGCCCATCCCCATGGGGGCAGCAGTGGGCAGCCACACACGGTGCCCAGGGAGCTAGCGCTGAGTGTCCTGCTCAAGGACACACCTGGCAGCTGGGCCTGGATTTGAGGCAGTTGAGCCGGTCGACTTCCACATCCCAGCCTGATACTCCACCCGTTGAGCTACCAGGCTGCTTGGATGTAGATCATGAAAGGTTGAGGTGTGGCCTTTCTAACGCTCATGTCATCCTGCTGAGTGTAAATACAGTGTTTAAGTAACACTGGGCCTGCTGAAGGAAACAGCAGGCCAGCTACCTGCAAAGGCTCCTCTGAGAGAGAATTGGAGGTAATCAGGGTTTACAGGCCTGACATGCACCCCACTCACATGTTAATTTTGCCATTCACTTATTGGTTTTTTATTATAATTTGAGGAAGCTAAAACATGTCTGCTACATTTCTGGATGACTGTGGTAATTTTATTTATTTATTTTTTCACTACTGTAATTAGCTCAGGACAGATTGTAGCGAAAATATGTAGCCCTTTCTCCCTACATTAGTTTAAGATCATATTTTTTCAAGTTATCTCACCCTTTCTTTTTAAAAGAAACTGCTGTTTTTCTCCTAGAGTAGCATTAACAGAAATTAACACATTACAATAATTTTGACACATTCACAATTTTTAATAGATAAAATGCTCCTTGCAGTCAACAAATACATTTTCTCATGAAAGGAATAGGTTTAGGAAAAAAAATAACAAATGA
>JABJVR010000095.1:10282735-10293676 GCA_025773905.1 Chitala chitala
CACCATCCCTTCTCGGCCCAGAGTTCACTGCGCCCTTTCTTGCCACATTACGCACAACCCCCCCCCCCCCGCCACCTTCCCCCATTTCCCCTAGCTGTTTCTGCACACCCTCCTTTACGAAATGTGTCAGTTCCAGGAGTGGCATTGGAGAGGCCCCTTTACCCCGCGTTCTGACCCTCCAGGAGACCTGACACACCCTGGTCACATCACACCTCCAACCGCCTGTCATCCCTTGCCACCACCCAGTCCCTACTGCCTCACTCTTAGCCAATACGCAACCTCTGACGCAGAGCTCTCAGCCAATGAAGGGTCAAAGGCGCCCTGGCAGCGCATAGCAAGTTGTCATGTGATCAGCCCTGAGGGATATTCAACTGGAGGGCAAGAGAAACACAGAAGATTCATGCACAGCGTTCGTTTCCAAAGAAAGAAAGCAAATAATCCCTCTCATGTTTGCTTGCATTTGTTCTATTTCTTGTTATATGCTTTTCTTTACTTTTAAAATGCACTTTCAAATCCCAACATTTTACAAAAGGCTCTTCTTTTGTAGGAAAAGCAGAGTTTAATTTGTTGCTGCATTTCAAAGTCCTTACCCTTTCACATACAGTTTTAAATGTGCAGTATGATATGGACGACATCAAAAGCAAATCATGTGTTTGGACCCAGTCAGTGTTATATGATGTATATATATTTATATTTGTAAAATATGTATATTTTTGATACCATTACGTCTTGGTTAAGGTACGAATAATAATCTGCCAACAAAATAATAATAATAAAAATGAAAAATAAAAAAATATAGAACTAGACATTTTATGGATAAATTGACACTCTCCTAGCCACACTTGTGTTTATTCTACAAGCCTAAATGTTTTATCAGCATTATTTCTCTGAATACTTAATACATGCTAAGATATTATTTTTATTATTGTTGTTATTATTATTTATATTATTATGATTACTATTATTATTTCATACATTTCTGATAAATAAAAATCTATGTATCTGATATGTCAATAGAAGACAATATAAAATGCTTTGCACAGAAAGGGCTTTAACTTTGGAATAAAAAATAATAATAATGTGACCAGAATAACAATGGGATTTACCTGTTTATGATAGTGACATCATCTTGTCATTTTCCTTGTTGGAGTCATTTCATTCCAACTGGAAAACTGAGCACGCTCACACACTCACACACACACACAGAGAGAGTAGTAAATTGGTAGATTTCCAAGGTCTAGGCAGGGCACCATGGAATCTGTCAGCAGTATGGATGGCTCCCTCACCAGCACATCAAGTGTCCCATTGTGTACCCATAATTCATTCACTCTAGAAGAAGATGTCTGCTGGGCCTCGGTCAAGGAGGGGGGGGATTTCAAAAGGCCCCAGTGCCCAGCCATAAAGGCCGAGGGGGGTGGCTTTTTAAAATAGATTTGTCAAGCTGAACCTCCCATCCTGAGCTCCGGCAAAGGCAACAATAACGCCAAGGCTGGACTGCTGGGTGAGATTAGACTCCAGAGCCCGCAAAGCGTGAGGCGCATTCCTTTCACAACGCGGGCCAGCGCTCACGGAGCTTCACAAGGATTTCAGCCCCGAGTCACACCCATAACATCGTTGCTTTATTAATTTATTTATTCGCTCTGCCGGTAACGCTTGATAAACCGAGTGCTCGGAAAGGAGTCTTCTCGAGCTGCATGCCGTGTAGGTATGGATGCTTTTGAATGTTAATAAAAGAAGTGATAGACACTTGGAACCAAAACTGGCACCAGCCACATCATGCCATGTACAGAACACTTTTACATTTCTTGGCAGAATTGTCCTTACCAATTACACAGATTTTAAATGGCTTTTTTATTGCCAGTGATTTTTACTAAACCAGTCTGGGAGCCCTGTGTGTATAAAGGACACTGCAGCATTATTTTCATAAGGATTTAAACTTCCAGCCCCCCGGTGCCAAGTCCAGTTTCTAAGGCATTACTGTACATTTCCACCCCACATTGAAAGATTTCAAATGGATGATAATCACCATAAATCATAACCATATGGTCACATCATTGGAGAATCCTACTGGGGAACTGGCTATGATGAGGCCTAGCAGGATGCTAACAGCTATACTAATCAGTGCGCTTGGATGTCAACTCCGTCCAGGTGTTCTGACAGCCGAAAGCTACCTGAGCTCTTACCTCCATCATCCAGTAAATAGGCTGCTTGTAGTTTTTTTTTTTCAGATAAGGAAAAATTTTAAGTGCAAATTTTTGCTGTGGAAATTCAACGTCAACAATGTTTAATTTGCACTCAGCTACACTCAGGAAAAACCACATAATCATACAGGTCACATTTGAGAGTCTAGAAGTGGTGTATGTATTTGAGGTAATACTAAGCAGAAAATGTTTTACAATTGAACATAAATTCTTTATTGTACTTTATTAGATATTTAAAGATTGCATATAAAATACTATTTTAAAAAAAGCAAATTAAATGCTGGCTAACCTTGCTGAAAAAAACTGAAATTCAGCAGACAAAAGAAACGTTGGAAAAATTGAATTTATTTTATACGTTACTTTTTCAGGTTTTCTCGTTTACACATCATATCCTTTTTATATGTTGCCTGAACTCTTTGTATGACTTGATTTTTATTCTTAATTGAATTGTGGAATTGTGAAGTGAAGCAATATACTTTTGTTCTACTTATTATTCCATACACGTTTCTTTCGTTGCTTGTTTATACATAAATATTTCATATGTACTCAAATTGTGTGTGTGTGTGTGTGTGTGTGTGAATGAGTAAGAGAGAGACACAGTAAATATTCTGTGGCTGTAATACTTAAATATTCTCTTTTTTTTGTGCTGTTCATTTGTGTAATAAATGCAAAGTGAAAAAAAACTGCCCATCCCCCAAAAGGGGACTTTGGCACATTATACTGTATATCAATATAACATTATTATTTTATTTTAACCTATATGTAAATAATTGTGGTATATTACTATTGTTACAGAACTTGTAAAATTTGTCACTGCTGTTTACAACGCTACACATTTGAGTTGTGATTCTTCAAATTAATACGGTTCTAGAAATTTTGCTCTAAATGATCATTAAGTTTGGTCATGCTGAATTGCAGTGGAGTTTTCCAGAACATTGTGCAATAAATTCTAATTATTCTTTAAAGCTGACCTCTCATGTGGTGATGAGGCCCTTGTTCTACCTTCTCTCTCCCTTCACCCTTGCTGATCAAGACCTCTGTAGATTCCATAGCCTGCTACTTGGCTTCGGGTATGCACCCATCCTTTAGCTTTTAGTAAAGAAGAGTGTGAAAAGGATGGTGTGTGCATGTCTGTGATGTCACCGTGTCATTGTGTGTCCCGTTTTGCCTGTGGAGTGTGTCACCTTGCACACCAATCTGTGAAATGTGTCTATATGTAGATTTCAGAGAAGGAAATGAACTAGGAGCCCTTAAGCTGCCCTGGACCTCACATGAGCAGGACTACAGGCATATTCTAGTTATAATACATCTGGATAGACTTGGCCAAGTATGAAGCATGAAAACACAAGATGTGATGATATTAAACAGCAATAAGGAAGAAAGGTGGACCCTCGTGGACCCTCGCTCTTTCACATTTTCAAGTCATCACATATATATTACCTGGCCAGCCCTTTAATTACCAGGCCAAAATCAATTCAAATGAGTTTAAACAATTGCTCAGTCTATCCTGGTTAACCATCAGTCACCCATAACACATTCACAATTGACTGGTTTGGTCCCTCGTCAACCGGAAGCACACTGTATCGGTCTTTGTCTACAGAGTGTGGTATAGGAGGACACAGGAGAATTAAGGTTAATGAGAAGACAGCTCCTCCATTATCCTTCATGGGGCTGAAAGAAGGAGGTTATTACAGCTTTATTGTTCTGGGTAATCATCACAAATAGAAATCACTTAGCATTCCAATCATGATGGGCCTTCCCACTAGCTCTCCAGTGTATCAGAAGCTAACAAATCTAACCGAAGCAGAGGACCGTTTCAACCTTGAGTGCTAGTATTCACAGCTATGTCCTCTATGAAGTTAAGAGAAGACAAGCTTAGCATCAGTGCATGTGTTGAAACAATCAGACGGTGCATTGTTGCTTCAAATTATTACTAAATAATAATAATTATTATTATGATTATGGTTAATGTCTGTATTGGTAGGTGTATAAGGCAGTAATACTGATCACTTTGTCTGACTAGGTGAAGTATGAATTGGTCACAGGTGCAATTAGTTCCTGGAAGAAGTAGACCTAAGGTCACAACAAAAAGGTCTCTTGCTAAATAAAACTGTCCAGCTAACTGACTGGTAGTGGAAAGAAAACAAATTAGCTTGGTTGGTCATTAACTTCTAAACAAATGGTAATGTCTTGTATTTATTTCTCAGGATTCTCCTCAAGTATCTGAAAATTTCTCTCCAACCCTCATGTTTAGTTTAATTCTGGATGCCTTGCTGGTATGTACTAAGAAGCTTTCTTCTGTTGTATGAAGCACTCAAACTGATGGACAGGAATTTCGTAGAGTGTTGTGGTAGCACTCTGATTGGCAGCCAAAAGGCCCAGTCCCACTGATAAACACCAGACTATCACTTCCAAGTATATCTGCACAAGGTACCCATGATTATGATAAAATAATTAATGATACTTTTCAAAAGGGAGAGCTCTGGGATAATGGCAAAAAAATTGGCAGGAAAACTACGTGATGCTGGTTGTTGTTTTATTGTTTTAAAAAGAATTAATTTGAGCCTTGGGCCTAGCTGTCACTGGAAAGTTGTCATTTTGTTTGCCTGTTGAATATTGTTTAGTATCTTCCTGCATAAAAACAAAACTGTCATCTCCCCCCCTTCCCCCCCCCACAATGTTCCTGGTGTGTCACAGCACGGACTGCATAGGCATACTGAAGATAAAAGAGAAAGAAATTTTCTGGCAACAAAAGGTTCTCAATCACTAGACTTTTTGTTGGATTAAAGCCCAGATTTGGTGTACATCATAACGTCGGCAGGCATTTAAAAACATCCTTCAGAGGTTGTAAAATTAAAGTGGGAGGGTACAGATATAGAGAGATTCTATGATGGCTCTAAAGGATAATATATCAATCAGGGGATAATTTATCCTGTGGATTACTGACTTTTAACAGTGAACACGCAGAAAGGATCACTGCCCTCTTCGTGGCTTTCTTCCTCTAAAAGGCATTATTCCAGCAGCCCATTGGATGAAAGGCTTGGTTTAAGATAAATTACAATAAATAATTGGATGTGCACAGGTTGACTGAGAGTCACTCAACCACTTGTCATTCACCTATTGGCTTTGGAGATAAAATGGGTGGGGACAATATACAGCATTGGCAAGTAAGGTGCTGTACTTTTGTTGAGCATTGATGACATTGTTTAAGTTTACACTATCCATATAATAGTTTTACTACTTATAAGACGGCAGTTAAAAATATTCTGATATGTGCACCTAAACTATTCGACGATATATAGTTTCAGAATGGCCATTTATCCTGAAATGTTGGAGAAATATGAGCACAAAATTAACAAAACTGGAAAAACACCAAACCCAACACAAGGAAGCATAAATATAATTCCTATCGTACTTGTGCAATGTTATCCATAAATTCATACAGTACTAAAGTAAAAACTCATAATGGGGACAACCACTATTTTACAAAGGCAAGACCATCGGGCCTTAGTTAGAGGATGGCGGCAAGCCAAATACCTAGGTTCATGTTCTTAAGCAATTCTGGCTTGATTCATGGTGTAACAGTGCAGTGTTACAGATAATTACATTGATGAAACCACTATATATACATATGTATTAATGTTTGATCATTAATATTTGAAACTTGATATTGAAAAATATTTGAAATATATATATGTATACAAGTTTCAAACGATAATGATCACACTTCATCAATATCATGACTGGTATATGTTATCATTGCAAATAAATATTTTTTAATAGCACATTCAGTTTTAAAAGTGAATTAAAGAATGCTTTGTCAGATATGGTCAAGGTCTGAACTAGAATATTCTAAATATTCAGAGGTGGCATAATGTTTTACTCTGTATTTTTCATTTTTATATTCTTGTAAACATTATTTGCAAATGCATTCTTCTGGAAACCACAAAATAGATGTTTTTTTGGAGTAGCCAGAGATAAATTCTTTGAGAAAAACCATGGCCTCTAACATTGTCATTTTTTGAGTTTAACATCAATGTAAAGTTTTCATAAAACTCCAAGGACTTTTGGCAATTAAAATGTGTCAGTTGCAGAACCTCAACAATGCAAAAAAAGAAATAGAAAATAAAAAAAAAACGGAGTTTCCAGGCTGACATGAGACAGCTTTGTTTAGAAGAAATATTAAAAACCTAAAATGAATGAGGTTAGTGATAGACAGGCTTTTATTCTCAGTATTGTTTTTTATGTATTTATCAGTTGTCCTGGGCATAAGTGGTGAACTGGCGCTTATAACCCTGTCATGATGTCCCGGGGCCAAAGCACCCTCAGCAACTCAGCTGTTAAAATACAGAAATACGGGGTCACAGGATGGGAAAGTTTGCTTTTCCACCTCTCTTTGAAGTGACTAGCCTGCTTTGTCTAATATCAGGAAGGAAGGACCATTTGTCAGCAGGTAAAGGGACAGCCGCGATTGAAATGTGCTTTGTTGCACTGCAGCGCACGTGCCTGGGTCTGAAGAAGGATAGGGTCACATGGTTTCATTGACTCTGTGTATCCTGGCCTTTAGAAGTAGGGCTAAGCTGTGATTTATGAGGGAGTAAACTGGCAGTAACTTCCTCGTCTTTTGTGGAACATCATATGTGGAATGCTAGCTGAATTTTAGTGTTTTTGTGTGTATACATGTGCATGTGTGTGTGTGCACGTGTCTGTTTTCCACCTGGGCATAATGCCAGCTGCGGACGTACACTCGCCTTGCTGACTGACGCGCGGAAACCGGCGAGGGGTCGCTATCTTGGACTGCGTCGACAAGGGGGCCTCTAGGAAAAGGAAGCGGAGTAAATATTTACTGACACTGCAGAATCCAAGGAGGGTCAACGCCTACTGGAAACAAAGGCTAGAGCGTGAGGAGGCACATGCCAGGAAGCAGGAGACGTGGACGGCGTGATGCACGCTCGTGTCAACGGACAAAAAAAACACAAGTGGAACAAAAAAGATCATCTGTGTCACTCTCTCCATTTGCACTTTGCAGTTTTCTCTCCTGAATTAGAACATATTTTAATTACTGCCAAGAAGTATAAAAGCTACAGAAAGTCAGGAAAATGTAAGATGTTGGAAATAATAATAATAATACACCCTACATTTTGACAGGTATAGATAAAGGGATGCAGCTGGTATTGGTAATATGTGAAGATATCAGCTTCTAGTTTTCTCAGGTCACCAGTGCTTTTTGACTTGACCAAATGGACAGGAAGCTAGAATACTCAGGTTCCTTTCCGGGGTGTTCTCTTGTTTGTGAAGAAGTCCCCCCAGCTTTATCACCACCAACCCTCCTGTATGTCCCCAGAGATAAACACAACGCACGGCAGTAGCTGAGATGTGCCTTTGAGCTTCATGTTCTGCTTGCTTCCAGACAGATTCCATGGCTCGGGGCACAATGTCCTTTTGTGCTATAGTACGTTTCTGCAAAAATTTATGACCAAATTAGAAATTAAGTGTATCTGTTCTTTTCAAAGTACCGCTTTCCAATAGTCGCAAACAAAGATTAACTAATTAACAAATAACACATTCTTTATAAAACTTGTAATATCCAGAATCATACCAAAAATTATAGGCATGTAAAAATAAAAATCAGCTATATTTTGTTTGCAAAAGAAAAACAGTTTTGATTCAGATTGGTGCAGTTGTATAAAGGAAGTGTGTTTCTTACAAAGAACTGCCGCTGTAGCTGAGCTGCACTTTCACTCTCACCTGCCACTGACCTTTGGTCTTGGCATGTTAAAACTTTAAGTATAGACCAGACACTCTCATCCCTGGTCTTCTAGCCCTTTGGCGGCACAGTAAAATAGAAAGCTAACCTCAATATTTTCCCTCACTGTGCTGGGATTCGATGGCCCATTAAATCTCCCTTCCCTTGTGTCATCTCAAACATTTCCTGTATGAAATTTTAGAATAATTAAACATTCTTAATGATTTATTTGGTATAATAATAGGCACAAGTATATGAGGGCAGGTTAAGCTGACAGTCTTTTAAGGACACTCATGGGATGACCCTGTCTTTAAAACAGTTTTGGATCATTGGCTTCCTGGCTGGAAAAGTGTTTGAAGCCACTTGTGGTGCCTTTGTAAAAGTGCTGCTGTGTCATAACTCATGCTGAAGATCTGCGGAAACCACTACAAACTGACCACTTTTTTTTTTTTACTTTTTTTGTCTAAAGGTAGCAGCAGCATATTTAAAAGTGACAGTGTTCTTGATTTCATCAAGTTGTGTTTTTGTTTAAAGGTATATTGGTTTGTATAGAACAGACGTTAATTTACTTCTGTCTGCTTTGTTGACTAAAGGCTTAAATTCTAACCAGCCTGACTTTGTAAATTAGTTTACTGCTAATGAAACGTATCCTTTGTGTCTGTCAATTTAAATTGTAACAATTATGTATAAGATGCAGCAATGAACCCTTTCTACACCAGCACTGAGTAGCACTTTTCAACCACGCGAGACTTTATATGTACTTGCATTCACAACTGTTAGCATTCACGTCAATTAAAAAATACCCCGTTTACTTGCACTCAACTTGTACTTCCAAAGTAAAATGAGGCCTGTATTTAAAGTTTTATTTAAAATATGCTGAAACAGATCTGAAATATACAATAATAACACAGCCTTTCATTAATAACTTAATAAAGGACTTTTATAAATGAGGAAGCTATAAATCTACAGAAACTATTATAAATGAGGTGTGCTCAGTATGAAAACGTGTTGGGTGCAGCTGTATTATTCAGACATTATCATTATTAATAAACCTCATCCAGTATGGGGGACACAGCAGGACCACCAGTGTGTGTAGGAAGAAAGACTCTCTAGAAGGAGTTTCATGTGCTGAGCTTGAGGTGTAGGGCAGTAAGCAGTAAGGGAGGGATCTCAGGTGAGCAGAGGTGCAGTGCATGTTTCCATGCACAGAGCTTCCTCGTGTGTGTGTGTGTGTGTGTGTGACTGCAAGCAGCTGTGCCAGCCTCCAACCCCACTAAAACAGATTCCCGAAGGAAACATCTGTAAGAACTTTCGATGACGACCGCGTGTCTTCAGGACAGAAGTTTTGAGGGGGAAAATTCCTAATTAATGTCACGAAGGCCTATTTCAGGGCACTTCTCATGTCGTCGTCAGGGAGGAAGCGTGCGGCTCGCCTTCCACAGCGCGAAAGCAGACAACGCACGTCTTGTATCACGGCTCTGTCGCAAAATTAATAAAAAATACATCAAAATATGAAATTAACTTTCCATTGCCAACAGCTATGTTTAACTAGGAGAAGGAAAAATCCATTTCGAATGCACAGATGTAATATTGCTCGAAGACGCTTTGTCCCCCCCAAAAACTTTCAAATTATCACATGCTAAATATAACACTTGCTGCCACTGGTTGTATTGATTAGGTTTTATTTCCCAGTTTTCAGTTGCTACCATTTGATGTGATATTATAAGCAGAAGACAGATTAATTACGAAGATAAAAAGGCAAGCCACTTTATAAAACAGAAAATTTGATGCATGGACTGAAAGCGGTTTTTAAATTGGCCTCTTTTTCGGGTATTTAGAAATGTGTTTTATTATTAATCATTTAAATCCTTGTCTCCCCTTTGGTTAAAAATGAATTAAAGCATTCTAATTACTTCTATGAGTTAAAATCAAGTACAAGCTATTCATATTTCAATGGAACGTTCTGAAAACACAATTCAATAAATAATGAGAAAAAAATATTATAATAACAGGGGCCGTAAACAAGTCCCATTAATTAAATAGATTGAGAGATTGATATTGTTTGCTTCCTTGTATTTTATTTATTTATTTTCCCCCACCAAGTGCCATAAATGAGTTAGAAATCAGTACGTCGGACAACAAAGAAGAAGTATTATGTACTATCTCTTCGGTTTTATTCGCTTATTAGTTCTGTCATGGATGGTGCCATCTGAACAAAATCAGGTACATAATAAAGTATATAGAGCCAAGCCTATATGGGTTACCTTTTATTGTCACATGAATGAATAGTGATTATAATGGTAATAAGTGAAAAGGAGACATATCTCGTGTCTATGTAGTGATGATTATCATTATAATATATTACGTTTTTATGAAAGGTCTGTGTCTCGCTAACTTTGTCAGTGATGGAAAATTTAGGATGAGGATGAAGTACTCTAAATAAATACAACAAATGCTCCCCCCAACCCAAAAAAAAGTGCTCGCTGAAATTATTCTGTAATCCGTAAGAAAAAGGGGTAAAAAAAAATAGAAACTGTCAGTTCACTGTTATAGCAGTAATCAACAGTGTGTGATGAACACATTTGGGGAGAAAACCCTCCGCTTATTAGTTTATAAGCATGAAAGACGTTTATGCAGAAGGTAAGCTTGAATATGGTCATTTTCTTGTCATTTAGGGCTGTTTCCTTGTACTATTGCAACTTGCAATTGCATGCTTGGAATAATGCTGGTTTTGTTATTCACTGGAGAAATGGCAGCCTCCTGCCTGCCCTGTTCACTGCGTTTAATTTCCTTTATTTACTTTATGCCAATTTAGGCCCAATAACTCAATTAATCTATCAATAATTGAAATGTGAAGATCTTTGTGCACTGTATTAATTTTATACATCTTTCTGCTTTTTTACACACACACACACACACACACACGCATAATTTTTTTTTATTGGTCCATAATGTTATTTTTTTACACTACAAAAACCACAAAAACCACTACAA
>JABJVR010000095.1:10293776-10304989 GCA_025773905.1 Chitala chitala
GACGGTTTTTCAGTCGTGTGCTCTCCCTCTGGGGGGGGGGGGGGGGGGCACTCTCACCCCCCACCCCCCCCGTCTATAAATCTGAATGAAACTGCCTCCAGGGATGTGCTAATGAGGAATGGGACAAAATTTGGCCACTATTATCCTTCCTTTTTTAGCACGAAGAAGTAAATTAGAGAGCTAAACATTTACTTTGTCTCGGGTGCCTTGAATGCTCCGACAGTGAGGCGCAGTGGAGCGGTTTGCTTGGCACTGTGGAGAGCCCCTTGGTGGATCTGCCAGCTAACGGCAATCATCTCTCTTTGCCCTCCATATGTACATATATGTACTTTGGGGAGGTGAGGTAGTTCAGGGTTTCACTCAAGCTCTTGGCATTGTGTGAGTGGAGTGTGTATGGTTTATGGGGGCTTGTTCTGAGAACTTTGATTTCCAAACATAGTCCAAAGACTATGGGCTGATCTGATGCTGCCTCCAGGGCTGTTTTCTGTCTGGTGTGCTGTGTAGTCTAGGTTAGACTTGAAGTCTCTTGTGACCCCATACTGGAGAGGCAGTTTGAGATGTTAATGAATATATTTTATCTTGAGGGTTAAAGGGGGTCAGATGGGCCATGGGCTTTTCACACTTTCCAGGCAGGTGAGGCAGTGTGGTGAGAAAGCAGCTCCGCTTCACGCCACCTCTAAGCTAGCGGGACTGACTCTGCCATGTTTAAGGCTTGTTATTAATGTGATGACATTTCCTGTCTCCGCTCCGTGAATCTCTTTTGACAGACAGTTTTGAAAAATAAAACTCCGTCCCATTACCTCACCTATTTAGATGTTTTGCTTACAGGATGAGACATCTCTGTGATGAATAAATCTCACTTTCCAGGGAGCCCCTTCACACATGATGTGATGGAGTTACTCCAGTGTAACAGACCCTCTGCAGATCCCAGTCAGAATACATTCACAATACTGAAACTGTAATGTTGAAGCAACATGGTGTTGAAGTAACAGTATCTAAATGCTAATTTGGTCAGGTTATGGCAGCAATGCTTTGGACAGAGATAACCAGTCACACTTGAAAAGCTGTGTTTAAGACATGCTGCATATAAACAGGTCTACAGCAAACACAAACGCTCAAGCCAAATAAAGTTTTAATGTATTACAGACAGAGATCACATTTTGAGGAGAGAGGTCCAATCCTCCACCTTTTCAATGTATGTCCTCATAGTGTCTATTAAACTGTCAGATGTCTGCACATTCATTCTGCAAGCAATGTGATTATGTTTGCAAATTTTTACACATCTAACCTTTAAATTATGCACCCGTTTAAGGGACAGACTTGCTTTACATACTGGATGGTCTGTTATTTTCAGCAAGGGAGAAAGTGGAGAATGAGGAGTGAAGAGAAGAGCCCACACTCACACTGTTCTGAGGAGTGAGGGAGAAGGTGGAGAATGAAGAGTGAAGAGAAGAGCCCACACTCACACTGTTCTGAGGAGCGAGGGAGAAGGTGGAGAATGAAGAGTGAAGAGAAGAGCCCACACTCACACTGTTCTGAGGAGCGAGGGAGAAGGTGGAAAACAAAGAGTGAAGAGAAGAGCCCACACTCACACTGTTCTGAGGAGCGAGGGACAAGGTGGAGAATGTAGTGTGAAGCTCTCCCTCCACCGGGACACCTGGCCGAGGCTCTGACCCAAGCATTGTCGCCAGTGCGCCACACTCACGCAGAGCGGGGCAAAATGTGGCCGGCGGGCACCACGTGTTAGTCACCTCATGGGTGAGCGCTCCTTGCTGCCCTCGCTCTCCTGCCTGCAGCACACCGATAGCATGATACCTCCTTGCTGTTGTTTGTCTCCTTCACTTTCGTCTCCCTCCTGGGCCCTAAATCAGTTCAGTCTCCATTAATAACAAGTCTCATAATGTCTTTATTTCTTACATTATTTGTATATGTAACAAGAATTTTCAAGAATGTGTGTTGTTTTTCAGCATACGTAAAATTTATAAAGCATTTAAATGCTTAGAAAATAAAAACAATAAAATGTCTCTACTGCATGCACAAATGTACTTATTTTAATTATAATTTGTTTTTTTTTTTTTATAAAATATATTGTCATTTTTGCTTATTATACAGCTTACCTGTTCTAGCAGACATATTAGATATATACATGGGATTTGTACAGCTATTGTGTTAACCCTGGACCTCGTTGCACTACTTTAATTATGGGTTTCAGGATAAGTACCTGGTTGGATGCTACAATATTAATAACAACATAATGTTCTGATCACATTGTCATTAATACTTTGACATACTTTACAAAAGACTACAATATGTGGTTTTATATTCTCAAGTGATATATTGAAGTGAACTGTTTAGAATGTACCTCCGCTTAAAAACGTCATGAGTGATCATTGTATAGGTTTTCTTTCATTTGTGCCTGTGGTATTTGGATGCAGTTTAAATAATGAAATGAGCAAAGAGATGACAGGTCTCTGTCTCACTTCTGGCACGGAGGATGAAGACAATGGGCCGCTGCCCACTGGTGGCTGACTGTGGAAAAAACAGGCAGAGACAGCGCTTTGCCAACAGCACCGCAGTAGAGCAGGGTACAGCTCCAGCCTCCCGCTGCCACGCCCAGACTTTATAGGGGTTACTTCCAGTGCCATTTGTGTAGATTTGTGGTGCACAGAACCCTGTTAATTGACTGCAGGCCTAGCAGGCAGGCATGACCCCTTGCAGGAATCCTACTGCCCATAATTCATTGCAGCAGAAAGGGCTTTTCTCACAAGGCAGGTTTATGCTTTTCCTTTTTGCCTTATGTTTTATGTGTTTTTATCCACTCTTATGATCTTTACCTTTGGAAAAGGTATATATTGTAGAGTCAGCTGGATCATCTTAATGTTCCATAGCTGGAAGGGTGAAATATCATTTTATTTGTGACACCCAGCGTTACCGCTGCTCATTTTATGATGTGTCGGCTCCAATGTGGCTGTGTACATTTTTGGGTGCGGTGTATATTAAGAGTGTTACCCTGTCAGTCCTAGATGAGACCCATGCTCATTTAGGGACATGACACAAAGCTGGGGTCACAGGTCAGAAAGGTCGCTGGACCCTCAGTTAAGGAGAGACCTAGGAGCCCACTTTGGTCCCCTTTGTTAAGTGTTCTTTTGTCATGCAGTCCTCATCACATGCTCTCTGCCCGTTCAGCTGAAACTGTCAAACCCTCCTCCACTTTTTTCATGACAGCTTCTTTAGCCCTCTACTATATTGCCATTGTGGTCACATTTAAGCAAGCTTTGTGCACTTCTACATGGGGTGAAAAGAAGCCACGTAAGACATGGACTGCTGCACATTACTGGTTTCTATCTGGAGAAAATTAACATGTTTGTATGTACATTAAGAGCAGTGTTAAATAAGGGTCACATCATAAACAGAAGGTCCAAGGTAGCTGGTGTTTGTCTTTGTGTGTGTGTGAATGTGTGTTTGCTGTTTTCGATGTCAACATGTTCTTACAAATAAGAACTGAGAATAGAAAGAACATTTCAAACTTAATATACAGTTTCTCCTAGAAATAACTCCACCCTCATCATTGAAATGAGGGAAAATGGATGGAGATCACCTGCAGATGGGCACACAGAACCCTTGACCTCTACCTGCAGATGGACACACAGAACCCCTGACCTTCATCTGCAGATGGGCACACAGAACCCCTGACCTTCATCTGGAGATGGCATACAGAACTCCTGACCTTCATCTGCAGATGGGCACACAGAACCCCTGACCTTCATCTGCAGATGGGCACACAGAACCCCTGACCTTCACCTGCAGGTTGGCACAGAGAACCTCTGACCTTTACCTGCAGATGGGCACAGAGCCCCTGACCTTCATCTGCAGATGGGCACACAGAACCCCTGACCTTTACCTGCAAATGGATGCACAGAACCCTTGACCCACAAAGTTCCCTTACATCAAGGCTACCCATGTGCATGTCCATCAGAATCCCTAACACACACACACACACACACACACACACACACACACACACAAAATACAACCCACTATTAACATATTACAGCTCTGTTTTGTATTTCAGTATAAATACCAAAGATGTATATACACATATAGTATGTCTTAATGAATGTCTGATAAGCTAAAGGGATGTTGCTAAAGATGCAGAAGTGGTTTTTTTCTTTGGATGTTCAGCAGCGTTATAGACAGGTACTGGAGTGTGTTGAAAAGTATAGGAGGAAAGCGGTCAACGTGGCCCTCTGAAATACATGCCTCATTGTAGAAATGGGCCACAGCACATGTTCCAGATCATTCATCTGGAAATTGACTTCTGAAAAAGGGGTTAAACAGCCTTTCCCTTCCCAACGCTCACAGGCTGCACACACACACACACACACACACACACACACACAAACCCAAGCTCAATATAGAACAAGATTTTAATCTAAAATGTAACACAGTACACACAACATGGCAGTCAGCAAATACTCCTTTTCTTCAACAAAGAAAGGAATTAGTCTTCACAAACTGAGCACAGAACAAACTGACATCACATTATTTAAAAACGGCATTTTCATTGTGTGTTTGTGTGTGCACATAAGGGGTGGTTCTCACTGATTTTATGACCTCCAATTTCCCATAGTCATTATTTTAGAAATAGCACCGCTACGTCACTGGTGGTAGCCAACACTGTAACTTAACACTGTAGAACTTCTGATTGCTCTGAAGTTCTACACTGGAACAGGATCCAGAATATGAACATTGTGTCTGATGCCTGTCTGTGTCTAAATATTTTATTTTTACCCCAAAATGTCATAGCACATTTTAGGATCCACAAAAATGTGTTCCATTGCAAATGTATAGAGCCATGACAATAAGTACAGTAATGTGCATATTCAATAAATATTTATAATAATTGGTGTAAAATAGAACTGGTGTTGCAAAACAGCTGGGAATAAAAATTCAAGCATTCAAACATATTTCTTTTTTACTTCCACGCAACAATAGCCACAACAAATATATCATGTTAGAACATTGCAACAATAAACAGGTCTTTTACCATTTTTAGCAGTGCCAGTAATTCAGAATACATACATCTGTAACCGGGATAAATGCATTTCATCCAGTCAGTTTATTGTAGGTATGCAATTTAGATCAAGGAACGTCTCTGTGCTGAAGTGGCGGAGAGAAGAAATGTGTGCATTAGTACTGATGATCAGTTCTTTATTTTATATGAAGCTATTTCAGTTTGCAAGTTATTTGTTTTTAAAAAAGAAAGTTTTTAGAAATACAGTCCATTGTTTCTTTGTCACACTAATGTGCTAGGTGCCATATGAATGGTGTGAAATTATAAGCAGAGACTATTAGGCATCTGTTGAGGGTCACAACCCTTCAAGTGTAGGAATCACATGAGGGGGAATCATCCAATCATTTGTCTCCTAAAGATGCACTCAAGTGAAGAAATCATGTGAGAGCAAATCATCCAATCATGTGTCTCCTTAAAAATGCACTCAAGCAAAGATATGGGACAAATCCTTTAGCTAACTCATAGATTTGAAAACTACTTTATTTATTTATTTATGTATTTATTCATTTATTTATTGTCTATTTGGGCAAGAGAAGTGTGTCTATGGTTGTATCAGGGCTTAAAAGCAGATGTGTTAATTTCTTAACGAGGAGACGCTGAATGTAATAAAGATGCAGAGTGTTAAATCATGGTTTCCATAAAAACTTGTGGAGTATAGAAAAACTCGGCTCCACCCCCAGCAACTACCAACACAAAGACGAAAATATATTTGAAGGCCACCTGTTGTCTATTATTTTGACGTGCTACTTACTCATAAATCATAACACTGGGTAATTAATCAAACTGTCAGAATGAGGACTGAAGGTCACATGGTGAGGTCAAAGGTCACTGCTGGGCTGACAGAGGTCAGAGTCGCAACGCATTCCTCATTATCAAGTTGGGGAGAGAGAGGACCGGACCGAACAAAAGCGAAAGCAGATGGGGTAAGGGTGGATGGAAAAAGAGAGAGAGAGAGAGAGAGAGAGAGAGAGAGAGAGAGAGAGAGAGAGAGAGAGAGAGAGAGAGAGAGAGAGAGAGAAAGAGAAAGAAAGGGGAAACAGGCAAGGAAAGCTGTCAGCTGCCTGCACATGAAGACAAGGAGAGAGGAGTCTGAAAAGAGAAAAGACAAAATAAAGTGAGAGAGCCTAAGAATAAAGGAATACTTTTCAGAGTAGTGGACAGGCAAAAAGAACGTGTGAGTCCCTCTCACCCACCCTGTCCTCACCGCCCCCCAAAAGACATGCCGAGAATAAGCCTGAGCAAATATGGTCATCTAAATGTCTGCTGTCATGCCGTGTAGATGAGGCTTGCTGATTGAGCTCATGTCCTTTGTTGATCTCCGTCGCAGCAAAGATCACGTTTTTAAACAGGCATGCAAGTTCTGCAGGCAAGTACAAACCAGCTACCGCTAAACTCCGCTAGTGCTGCTCACGGTTTTCATGATTTCTGCAAATACACAGTGCCAAGTAATTACTGACTGGATGTGTGTTTATATATAATATATATATAGATAAAACCAACAAAGTAAAAAGCTTAGATAGGAACAGGGACATTATATTAAAGAAGTTTTGTCTCATTGGACCATAAGAAAGTCACAGAAACTTAAAAAATATATATTTGCAGTTTTCTCTTTTGTTTACAATTACATAAAAATACACCTGATTCAAATACTAAACTGGCTTAATAAATGTAATAAAATTCAGTTTAGTATTTGTACTCTACAAAATCATAACTTCTGTGAATAATGGAATGTAACAGTCATTGTAGTCAAGTGCCGTAGAAAATTGTGGAGGATCCAGGGATATAAGGGAAGAAATAACAAAAAAAACAAAGTAAAAAACTATAAGAGCATACCATCCCATAATGCTTGCCAGGTGAAGGGAGGAATTATAAAATATATTACATCAAAGTATCAGTCCTGCATCAGATTCACAATGCCATGCAAAATTACCTGTCAGGCTCTGCTCAGGATCTTTGTTAATCTCATTTCCAGTGTTTGCACATTTATCAACACATACATCAGTGTCAGCTCCATGGTTATGAAGATGCAGCGCTGGGGAGGAAATATAATTAAAATGTTTTGACGCAGGGGTGGTGGTGCTGTATCTTCTTTAAGAGGCGAGTTGGCTGGTGGTTGTGTGTGTGTGTGTGTGTGTGTGTGTGTGTGTATGTGTGTGTGTGTGTGTGTGTGTGTGTGTGTGTGTGTGTGTGTGTGAGAGAGAGAGAGAGAGCTGGGGGGAGGTGCTGGTCTGTAAAACACCAGGTGAAAAACTAGACACAAATAGGCACAGTTGTTCTGAGCATCATAAGATTTCAGCCTGCTGATAAAGTCAGTTGATAAACTGTCTTGAAACTGAAGAACCTTTCAGGATGATGATGATGATGATGATGATGATGATGATGATGATGATGGTTGAATGATTTTTATTGTTGTATGTGATGCAAGCATAAAAGTAAAATATGAATGAAAACAATACAAATGTTTAAACATTAACTACAGTTCCTGATCTGAATACTGTGCTTGATACATCTTACCGTATGCAAATACTTATTACTCACAATTATAATTATTATTAATAAATAATCAACCTGTTGCTTCTAAAGAGCACAAAGCACACATATCTACTGGACGTATTTATTACGTACTATGAAAATTTACCTTGATTCGTTTGGGAGCGTTTTCTTTTACTTCTCTTCTTTATATAGTTATAATTACAGTAAAAGCTGAACTAAAGGCCACTGTGGCCAGAACAGAAAAAAAGCACCACCAGACCTATGTAGAGCTCAGCCTAGATGATGTATTAGAAGATGGAGACACGATCAAACGTGTGAAATTAATATTTTGCAACTTTTCCTACCCAGCATGCAGTTCGTATAGGGGAGAATATAAAGATTGTGTGAGAGAGAACAGACATGTTTGTGTGTTTCTGTCTGCGGGGACTGCTGAAAGTTTCACCTGCAGAGATGCTGGGAATGGACTGACCCTTACCTGACCCCCTCTGTCCAGCCCCCCCCAAACCTGTCCTTTTCAAGTGTACCTGAGGAGACAGCACCTGTTGGTGTCTGTGTGCAAGACAGCCCAGTGAATTAATAATTAATTCTGTTACCTGGGTTCAGCCAAAAAGACATCAACACGCTGAGAAAGGAAAGAACTGAGGGATTTTCTGTTTTTGTTCTTTAACTGTTTTTCTCCTCCAGTTTCTCCTGTCCTAAATTTTGTGCACAATTTGAGTTAGTACAGATAATAACAGTAATCGTTCATTCATACTTCATCAGCTTATCCCAGGAAGGGGTCGCAGGTGACCTACAACTTATATCTCAGTCACAAAATAGAGTAAACCCAGGAAAAGTACCACCACCACTACCATTTTCTAATAATAATAATAATTATTATTATTATTATTAGTATTAATATGTGCCCTGTGGTGGGTTGGCGCCCTGCCCTGGGTGTCCCCTGCCCTGCGCCCTATGTACTCAGGCTTCCCCGCAACCCTCACCAGGAATAAGTGGTTAAGACAATGACTGACTGACTGACTATTAATAATAATAATAATAATAATAATAATAATAAAATAAATTTACAACCATTGTTTCAATGTAGAAGTCACCCTCCCCGCAGAAATAATGCGACTGAACAATACAGTGCATTTATTTTGCAGCTGTTTTGTTTTAGCTGTTTGATTGTTGTTTGGCATTATGACTTATGGATGTAATGGGAAGGATTCTAAGCTCTTGAAAGACGTCCTAAAGCCAACAATCAAAACCAAGGGTAGGATGCAAATGTTGTCATCACATCCAGCAGATGTACTTTTAAAAGCCAAGTCCTCATGAACACTGAGCTTGATAAAGAGTGTGCAGAACGCTGTGGTGGTAAGAGTGTGCAGAACGCTGTGGTGGTAAGAGTGTGCAGAATGCTGTGGTGGTAAGAGTGTGCAGAATGCTGTCACGATGTTCTAAAACAGCAGCCTATGATATCCGAATCTTGTGGCTGATTTTAAAAACACCTCTTAATTGGTTTGACTTCAAATTTAGCTTCAGTTTTGGTTAAAATTGACTGATGTTTTAAAGCAACCTGTTTGCACATTAGCTTTGTAAAACAGAGCTGTAATGATTTTGTTTGTGTAGAGTCGAACTGAGCCCATCACACATAAGACAAAAAGCTCTTGCTTTTTCTATGCTCAATTACTTTTTTGCTAAATAAATTTTTAAAATATATATTTTTAAGCAAATTATTGTTGTAGTCTTACTGTAATCTGTTTTATGAGGTTCCCTAAATTCATCAAAGATAAATATTTGCAGTATCATAAAGCTCCTGACAGAACCACTGCACAGTTTTGGAGGGGGGAGATTTTGATCTTAGCCTCAGTACCATGGCAATTGGTCACAAAGTTTCCATCAGAAACTTCTAGAACACGCGTTTTCATGCAGTGCTGAGACTTTGAGCGTGTAACTCCAGACTGTACTGAACCACTTATTTTTCTGTTCATTAGCAAGAAAATGGGCCCTCACACACGCTTGTTAAAATCCCTATCTGGGCTCTCCCAGCTAATGTGAGAGATCCATTTGTGACCATTTATTGCTGACAGCACTAGAAGATTAATTTTTCTGTGTCAAACTACATCCACTTTGGTCCTTTTTCTGACTGCCTTTCTTTCTTTGCCGCAGAGTAATAATGAACTCTGCCTTTGTTGGAGCAGCGTGGTTAGAGACATGAGGGCAACTATCGTCAACAGCTTCACCGTGACTTCATAATGTGAGTGCAAATTTATAAATTAAAATAATATGAGTACATAAAAGTGCAGTTATTAATTTGACTAAAAACCGGACTATAATGAACAAGTGATTAGTACTTTTCATTTTGAAAGCTTTCTCTTGTTTAAAGAGGGAGTTTATACAACTAATTGTTGATCGTTTAACCCCAGGGACGTATTGTGTCATATGGTGGAATGTTCAGACCAGACTGAAGACTTTGGTTAGACTTTTACTAGTTATTCAGCCCCGTAGAGTTTTTACCACAAAATTAAATGTAATGTGATAAAATGAGCTTAAGTCTTAGAGTTATTTCCAAGAATCACACACAGAGAGAAACAGGAGGAAGCTAAAATAAATAATATATTATCATCTTATCAACAGGAACCCAATTTTTTTTTCCTCCTTTTTAAATTTAAGTTAGGCCATAGGTGTAATGTCTGACACACTGTAAGGATTCATGGGTTCAAAGTTAAAGTGAAGATGCTTTACAAAATGGAAACAAAAGGCAAGACTAGGCAGAGTGCATGCTGGGTAACCAGCCGTGTCTCATTAAACCCACGGATTGTCTAATGGCTCAAAGCAGACCTCCACAAGACTTTTATATCATCCCCGTTGCAATTAGGCAAACAAAAGAGATGCACTATCTGGGTGTTTGTTGGGGAGGAGGGCAAGAGGGGTGGTCAGCCAGGGGTAAAAAAAACTACATTCCGGCATTGGCCAGA
Source organism: Chitala chitala (assembly GCA_025773905.1). Lineage (NCBI taxonomy): Eukaryota > Metazoa > Chordata > Actinopteri > Osteoglossiformes > Notopteridae > Chitala > Chitala chitala. The sequence continues at coordinate 10,304,304 of JABJVR010000095.1, forward strand.
TGTCACATAGGGTGGGCAGTGCGTGTTCATTTCATCAGCACCTTTGTGCCGGACTTGTCTGTTTGCTGCGCTACATCGACGCATTCTGAAAGTCCATTCAGTTGGGGGTCCTTTCAAAAAGTACTGAAGCAGCCCTTAAGCCCACTTAACCACCATTTTCACACACTCCCCAAGCTCTCCTTTTTGTCCTTGCCTCCATTACATCAAACGGGCCAACGGAGCCGCGGGGGTAACATGCCAGGCCATAGAATGGGCCCATCACAAATATTAATCTGAAAAGGTGTTTGAGTGCAGGGTCCGCTTTTATTTGTAAGGACAACTTGCGTTTTCTTTTTTCTTTTTTTTTTTTTCTTTTTTTGTGGGATGGACCGTTAGCTGCAATGAGCTTGGTTTTCAGGAGGAAGGCAAAGTGAGGCTCTGAGCACAATTATCTGCCAGGAACGACTCTGGATTTCTGCTGTGCTAAGGGGCCCAGGGCAGGCAGCTGAAGAGGCCAAGATGATGAGCTTGCTTTGTAGTCCACACATATACACGTGCGAGTACACACACGCACACACACGCACACATACACACACATATGCAAACGCACACATTCAAATGCACAGGTATACACACACACACACACACACACACACACACACACTATTCGATAACATGTAATATGTTGCTCTTTTCAGTATGTTCTT